>CAAKHC010004613.1:71207-94083 GCA_901007825.1 Macroramphosus scolopax | reverse complement strand
GTTTCTTTGCTCTCACCGCTTGTGTTTCGCAAGGTGACCTTTATCTGCCATCGGAATGCTAACAGCATGCAGTCTGCGCTTTGAGTGATGGTATTAGTTTCATTTTGATGGAGAGACGGCAGCCTGCTTACGGCAGGGACAATACTAATTGCGGGCCCTGTGTATTGTGAAGGTCACCGGCGCCCACCGCCTCCTTATTCCCTCTCACTGCGGAACAAGATGACTTGTTTCCCAACCGACTGGTGCCTTTTTTTTTAGAGAGGGTTCACTCTAATTGGAAGAAGTTTAGGGATTTGTTGCTGTGAATACCAACATGATACACACACAGTAGTTTGAGGCTTAAGAAATAATTGGCTGTGCTTTATGACTGCTAGATTTGTTTTCCCGTGTTTCTACTCGAGTGTTTTTTTTACAGTTACTTCGTCGGCAGTGATGCATTGATCCATACTGCTCTCCGTGTACCGTCAGTTACCACATGGGGGCTCTAGATGTCTAGAAATGCTACACTAGCAGCATGTGTGTGTGTGTGTGTGTGTGTACATGGTGTTTATCTCATTTACTCTGGTTCATTCTCAGAGGGAATCTGTCACATTACACCTCAGAACTTCTCTCTAGTAGGACGGAGGTGAACCGTGCAGACGTCGTGTGACTGACAGTTGTCTTTGTAACTCAGCATGGAAAATATACGTCTGCCTCTGTTCGGCTTACGAGCGCTTTCATGGGATTTCAAGATATAAAATGTGTCGCTAGATGTTTCTGTAGGTGTCACTTAGTTCACGTCATTATATGCAGTTTATTTTGACATTTAGATGGAATTCGACAGGGTGCTTCTGAAACTGTAGTCAACTTGTCCATATAGTAACACCGTCACACACAATGTAAGATAAATTATAAGCTGAGCAGGTGGCTCTGATGGATGGATGGCAGGTTGGAGTCAGAGTGGGTTTACTTCTACAAAGATCACAGGAGAAGGTCATCGTTTTTTTCTTCTTTTTTTCATTATTCAGACCCTTTTTTTCATGTCGTTAGTTTATTTATAATGCACATGTGATTAGTTTAGTGAATAGAGTGAATCCTCTGCAATGAATGTAAATGGAAGCTAATTAAAAAAAAGTAGGAGCGGAGGCGACCGTGCAGACTGACGGATGTTTTCTTAACTCAGTATATAAAATATACATCTGCCTCTCTTTGGTTGCCTGAGAGAACTTCCCTGGGACACGACAGCACACCGGGTTTATGTTACTTAGTAAAGGTCATTATATTGTTTAAAGTGACATTTCGTTATGATAAATAAATATAATTAACAGAATAAATAAAAAGGATTCTCTAAATACCCCAAACACCTGAAAGACATACAGCCTGTTAATGAGTCCGAGCAGGGTGAAGGAACATAACAACCATCGTGGGTCCAGAACTAACCGCCCTCAAAACATCTGTTAATAGCAGAAACAGACAACCTCATTTACACACTGTAGAAGTGGTACGAGTTTTCCCCAGGTGCACATAACACTAAAACACTGAGTGCTAAAAAATGATTAGTTAATGTATTCATTACCCTCACTGCCACGTGCAGCCCTCCTGTAAACAGAACAAAGCTTTTGGGGGAAACGGTCAATCTTAGCAAACACAGGGCAGCAGGATTTTATTGCTATACATTTATTTTGTGTGCTATAACAATTATACAAAGCAGTTCTACAGTGGAGTCCTGAGAAATATGTTTAACAGTGAAATGATTTGCACTTAAATGATCATTTTCTCCCTCTTCTTTACTTTTTTCTTGAATACTTAATGTTTTTATCTCTTGTATAACTGAATCCCCAGAAAAATAATTTAATTTAATTGATTATTTAATGCAGTCCGTCCTGTCTCATGTGTGCTAAAACAGTTCTTTCTGCATGAGAAGGTTTTATTCCTGCTTGCTTTCCATTCTGGACAGCTGACACTACCTCTGAGTGCATTATGTCCATGCAGGTATATTATGAGGACGCCGGATGTCGGCCTCTTCTTCCTTATCTTCCGTTACGACGTCTCTGTAAAATGCATCGCTGGCACGGCCCCACCGAGCAGGTTCCACTGGGGACGGATTTGTTGCGCAGGAGGACTGTTGGGATCGTTAGCATAAAGCGAGGTGAGGCCTGATGTGGGCCTGTTAACCACTGATAATGTCACGAGGATTGATGGGCTGCACAGGACCCGGGTGAGAAGGACGAGGAGGAGGAGGAGGGTGAAGCAAGCGAGGGGAGTTGAGGAGGGTAAGGAAGGGCAAAGGGGGGTCTGAGAGATTGCTAATGAAGAAAGAACGGAAGAAGGACGAGGAATACTGTAAAGAAAGTAACGTGTATTTACACTGATGTGACGGTGTTGGTTCTTCACACCTTGTTCCCCTCCATGTTCCTCCTCTGATGTCCCGGCCGTCTGTCTGGCCTTTCATAGCCGTGGACACAGAACGGCAGAGAGACGCAGCGTTTTGATGAATTGCACGATGCTCCTGCATGTTTGTGTCTGTCAGAATACATCAATCGCCTGGATAAGCCATCAGTTCAAGGTATTTGGTTTGTTGGCTGCCACCCCCGCCCTCCCACTTTCGCTCTGCCTGCTTGGGAATAGAAGCATTTAGCCATGCTTCAGGAGGCTTTTCATCTCAGCGTGTGCTGGTCTCTGTTACATTAAAAAACAGAAAGGTTCCACCGGCGGCGTTGATGCATCAGATGAACGGGGAGTTTGTACATATATTGTTGTTGGACGCTGATAGTTTAACACGTGAATCAGCAGCTGTGCTCTAAACGAGGCTGGTTAGGAGAGCCGGCCAGGACGAAGAGAACATTCAGTCCAGGGATGACCGTGGTCCGCACCCTCGACCTTCGTACCTCGTGGCCCTGTCGCTAACAACCGCTGAGAGAGAAGGAGAACAAGGGGAACTGGAGAATTTCTGGGGAGAACCAGGAAATAACCAGACAACCTCCTCCCATGACAAATGGAGTTCATTACGTTTCATAGCTCATAAGCATATCGGGGAGATAATAGGTACCAGGGTCATGTGGGGCGTTAAAAATGAGTGTTAAAAGTGACCCTAACCCAATGCATCAATTCTAAAGTGGAAGCCTCTGCAGAGGTTCTATGTGTTTGTATTTCATTTGTCTTGTTAAAACTCTTGCAGCTGCATCTTGGCGCAGCTACACACTCAAACCGTTTGACTTTGCACATTCAGCATCTGCCTGCCGGGTAAAGAGAAGTAACTTATCCGTGCAGTTCGATGGTTTTCGTGGGCTTTGACATGGACACTCATTTTCAGCTAAGTGGTCATGTGTGAACTCACACATGCCGACCAATTTGTCAGACTTATGAGCGATGTCATGCGACTGCAGGGCCGTTTGAAATTATTTCCAGAGATGCGTAGTCGACCGTAAAAAGGCTCCGTACATGTCATTTTGCTCCTCATCACCCTGCCTCAGCTGGTGGTCGTTAAAAAGGCACCGAATCATCAGTTTAAAGGAGAGTGTGTCTTCGTGCAGCCGGCTGAGCTGCTGCCTGACCGAGACGCCACCGACAACATCTGAAACACAATGAATTTGTTCAGAATGCGCCTTTGATCTTCCTCATTAAAATGAACCTTTCAAAATATTTGCTCGAAGAACACAGACTCTCTTTTGTATTGAAATGCAGCGGATGGTAAAATAAACCCTCCATCCATCACTTGTGGAGAAACATGTGCACATACCGAACATCATCTTCAGTTTCACCACATACACAATGATAAATGTTCTTAAATCAGTCTGCAAAGACGGCCGGGGGGACAAAAAAAGGGTATAAGATAAAAGATAAACAAAAAATTGTTTATCCTTCACGTCTCTGCTGCTCACATTCACCGTCAAATCTTAACAGTTTTAAAAAATACAAGCAGCCGCGGCCGGAGTGTGATGTCGGCGATAAAATGAGGAGACCTGCGAACCTTCTGACCTCATTATGCCAGCGGGAGGCGGGCGGCTCTTTGTAGTCTCTGCTGCCTGCGACACTGCTTCTCCTCCTTCATGCAACTCCCTCTTTCCTCGCTAACAAGCTGCCCAGTTCAGAGATGAGAGACGCTGAACAACCAGTCGCCTCCTGCACGAAAGCTGGTTTTTAATTTTCGGTTATGATGATGATGAGGGTGCAGACGATTTTGGGATTTAATTTCTCCCGTCTGCGTTCCTCCTTATTCGTTATCTCAACTGTGAAGAAGTGGAGGTAGAGGAGGTCGTCCAGTGATCAGAAGGTTCCTGGTTGGATCCCCAACTGCTCCTGATGCCTGTTCTATATGTGTGTGAACGTGTTAGCAGCTCGGCTCTTTGCATGGTAGCGTCCACCAGGAGGTTGTGAATGGGTGAATGATGTCATGCTGTAAAGTGCTTAGAGTATCCCCCCTCCACTTCCATTCTATTATGTTCTATTGCACATTTTTAACAGTAGATTTATACTTGTTTGTGTGTGTGACTGGCAGCCGGCGGCGGCGGCGGCGGCTGCAGCCTCCGGAGAAGCCGAGACAGAGGAGTGAGGGAAATGAAAGTGGAGGGATGATGGTGGCGGGGCGCCCTCGGAGAGCCGGGGATCATTGATGGGGCTCTCTGGAGAAGAGAACAAACAAACTTTAAATCAGAAAGGATGAGGAGGGCCGTGGCCTCCAGGAATGGAATCCCTCACCGCGTGTGTGCGCGCTGTAATTGTGTGTTTCCAGCTGCGTGTCGGTGTCTTAAATCGAGCACTTTTGCGCCCGCATGCAAAGCTGGTGCAGCTGAGCACGGGAAGTTTTTGGAGTGTGGATGAAGTCGCGCACACGGATGAAACCTGGGCTTACGTTACATCGTACCCGAGGCTTTTCCTGGGCTGTAAATAGGCTTATAGGTAGTAATGTGGCCGGCAGTGTTTGCTGTGCTCAGGAAGACGATTCCAGAGACTCTCAGAAGCTTTAGGAGAGATGATGAAGGTTGCTGGAATTTGTTCAGTCGCCATTAGCAAACAGATTTATTGAACGTTGATCAAACATTCTTATCCTGAGCCTTTTCTTTTAGATGGATGAACAAATTTCCTCTGAGATTTATTACGCCGAGTAAAATATAACACAACCACGAGGCACTGAAGGCTGCAAACCTAAATATAATATAAACATATAAGTAAATCATCCTGTCTGCATCCTCATGCTGTTGTGCTGCTGCAGGTGTTGAAGACCTGTGAACAGAACTCACACCAACACATGATGGTAGTAGTATGATGCCAGCTGCTTCATGCACGAACATCCCTGTGAGTTCTTCCAACAGTGTGAAGTCACTTTTATCTTTTGGCACACGGATGTTGTTTCATAAAAACACAATTCACTTAGGATGATCAAGGACAGATTACAAAGTAATTGAGTGTCAAGACACACACACACACACAGAATTAGCATTGGGTTGGACAGCTTTGGGTTAAAATGTACTTTAAGTTCAGTGCGTCCTTCCGTCCGATGCTGTCAGGAGAACGATGTAATTAACCAGGCGAAGGTCCCCGGGGAGGTGTGAGGATAATCAACGGAGATTAGGAGCTGTTTGTGTGTTGGATGTGTCAGGTGGAAAGCAATTATCCACATATAAAGTATGACTTTCAGGCACACACACACACACACGCACACACACAGATAGATAAATAGATAGATAGATAAAGTTTATGAATCTGTTCATAATGAATCTGCAAATAATGAATCCATCTCTCTCTCTCTCTCTCTCTCTCTCTCTCTCTCTCTCTCTCTCTCTCTCTCTCTCCCTCTCTCCCTCTGTCTGTTTCAGTTGCCTACCAGGTGAAGCAGGGGACATGTGAGGTTGTGGCCATCCATCGCTGCTGTAATAAGAATAAGATTGAGGAGCGCTCTCAAACTGTCAAGTGTTCCTGTTTCCCCGGGCAGGTCGCCGGCACCACCAGAGCCCGGCCGTCCTGTGTGGAAGGTAAAAGCACCACAACCCTGCATGCACACATGTGTGTGTGTGTGTGTGTGTGTGTTCATATACTCTACGTATGACTTGCTTTATATTTTGCAGCCCGTTAATCCAGATCCTCCGCGCACTCTGTTGTCATTCTTCCTAAAAGGATTAAGGCATGTTTGTTTTCGATATAGCAACTAGTATTCATAAGCAGTCGTCTTAATTAGAACGAGACTCCCAGAATAAATCACAAACCCGTTTAAATGAGTGTCTAGGGACCGACAGCCCGGTGAAACTGGTCAGTCTGTGAACTTCACCAATCATTCCAACACTTGATGAGGCAGAAAACAAACCCAGCAGGTCTTATTTTTATGGCTGCACCATTAAATCAAACACAAACTCTCTGGGTGGATCTTCCACACATTTCTAAGATAACTCCACCATCTAGTGTTTGTGCTGATGGACCTTATCATGCTTTAAAGTTGTATATCTAAAAAGAAAAAGGAATAAATCAAATCAAATGAAAGTTATATCATCATCTCCAAATGCTGCCGACCCTCTGGAGCCCCTTTGAAAAGCAGATGAATGATATGAGAAGTGTATAACGAGGAGGTCAAGTTGTTTATCCAGCAGTTTGTGCTTCATCATCATCATCATGTTCACTGTGAAGGTCACACAACATGCAGGGTTACAGCCACTAATAAGCAAAGGAAGCCTGTCAACTGTCTCCTTCCTTCATTCTTCCCCTCTGCCGTGAGACAGCAGAAGCAGAGATGTGACAGCTGGTGACCGAGACGGACTCGACCTCAAGAATGGAGATTTAAACTTGACTTTGAAAGGCCTCGTCTTATTTGGGACACCGTTCCATTTCATTTGGAGCTGAGTGTGTGACAGATGGTGTTTCCTTCTGATCTCTCTTTTATAGATTAAGATGTAACATTACTGGTGTTTAGAAGAAGAAAAAAAATGTAAAAGAATTTAATCAAAACACTTTGTTGTTAATGAGTCCAAAGAATGAAAGAACAGATACATGGCAACTTAATTATCTGTGGAAATGTGTTCACACATGAAGAGCAATAATATACAGGCAGTAGTGAGTGTTGTGCATGTTTATATATGCTGTATATATATGTATATATATACTGTGTATATATATATATATATAATAGACGATTGACGGCTGTGGGGAATTTTCATGGACCTGTTCTAACATATGAAAGCTTCCACCCAGCAAGAAACCGCCAGTGTCACTGACCTCCATCATCCATAGCAGCACGCACGCACGCACGCACGCACGCACGCACGCACGCACGCACGCACGCACGCACGCACGCACGCACGCACGCACGCACGCACGCACGCACGCACGCACGCACGCACGCACGCACGCACGCACGCACGCACGCACGCACGCACGCACGCAGGGACGCAGGCAGGGAAGCACACACGCGATCCAACCGCTGCATTTAGACCTTTAAAGAAATAAAATACATGTTTGCTTTATTCGTTGTTCGAGCCGGTAAATATCTGAAGCACACGAGTTATTTAAAATGTTAAAGGTCACCAACCTTTACTTTCCGTATAAATCCACACAGATAGCCTTCGGGAAGACATGAAGTAAGATGAAGTCTTGTATTTCTTCTTGGTTTAGTTACCTGTGACCAGAGTACCAACGTTTAATGCAGGAAATACCTGATACAGTAACCAGAAGCACCAACGGAAAGTATTGCTGAGTTAAACCTGCTGCACTCCAGAAAATTGACAATTCGAACAGACGTGGTCGACAAAATAATGACATTTCTGCAAAACTTAATTCCTATGACCCGTCATGGGCCGACCTCCCCACTGTTGTGTGATAGCATCCGTTTAATAAGGAGAACAGACAAATGTTGTGAGTGTGCATCGTCCTTGTTCCACTGCCTCCCTCTCCAGCTGCAGACACCCTGCCTGTGCTGCTCTACCTGCATGTGGCCAGTAGACGGTGCTTTTCCCATTCAAATGATTCCGTCTCACCCAGAAAGCACCTGCACGTTCGTTTCACCACCATTTTCACTCTTTCAAAAAAGAGCAGATTTGTTGTTTAACCTCTGATTAGTTTCTAGATGGGGGCAATTCTTTGATAATGATCAAATCAGGCAACCATAGCAAAGATGATTTGTTTTGTAATGAAAGTTGGAATAAATAAGGAAAGATGTGAATTCTTTTGGTATTGACTAATAGGACTGAAGATAATATACGACTGTTGACTGAAAGTCGTTCAGCGGTGAAGCATGTCTGACGGTCCTGACCTGTACCTGCACACAAACATCCACGTGCACACACCAACCTCTCATTTCCTTCATCACACCAGTCAGGAGGTTTTTCTAATTTCCTATTCAAATCTCACCTGCGAGGCTCCACCAGCTCTCACTTCCAAATCCGGGGCTCAGCGGCGGCGCTTATCTCATGAGTCACGCTTGACCTCCGAGTTCACAGTTACAGCAGATCTCACCTCAGCCACACGAGCTCACATCCGCTCATGCACACCACTCTCACCTTTTAGGCTCGAGCGCTGATGGAGAGAGACTAACCCCACTTAGTAGCCGGCCGTTGTTGAGAGGCCGGAGTGTAAATGGAGTTGCATTATTGATGGAGACTGAAAGAAGAGTAAATGACAGCAGGTCCCGTTTCTGACTGCTTCACGGCGAGGACCATTACTGCCGGCCTAATGTTTCCAAATCTACTCTATCTGCTACCTTTCTCTACTTGTCTTCGTTATTCATAAATCATTTTCCTCTTTGTTTAGATTCTCTAATAGAGTCGGTGGTGGTGATGTGTGAGATTGAAAAGTTGTAATGGCAAGACTTCATAATAGCCAATAAGCAGAGGTCCGTGTGTTTTAGAGAAACCTGCAGGAGGAATGTGGGGCCATTTGTGTGTGTGTGTGTGTGTGTGTGTGTGGGGGGGGGCAATTTGGAGAACACACTCGAGATATGTTTGTTTTCACTGCCGTAGCAGTGAGAAGAAAAACCCCTCGAGAATAAACGTTCTGTGTCGAGTATAGTTAAGCTCAGAGTGTCGTTGACTCCGTCAGGAGGTGGATGTTGGTTGTAGTTTCGGTTTGTGTGCATTTGCAGGAAATACAACGCAAGTCTGAAAACAAACAACTTCACTTACAAAATGTGGATTCTGATTGTTGCTTCGGTCGCGTTCCTCACTCCCGTCTGTCTCCGTCCTTTGTGAGTGACTTCCACAGATGCTCTGTAGAACGTCCGCAGGCCTGAAGCTGGACATGGAATAATTCTCATCTTCCTGAGGAACGACGGGTGGTGTCGGCATTCACTGCCAGTCTGAAAGAATCAGAATCAGAACCAACTTTATTGGCCAAGTATGTGTGCAAAAACAAGGAATTTGACTGGTGTTTACATCCCTCTCAATGTACGAGAAAGAGACATAACAAATAAGTTATGTTTACAGTAGACCAGAACTATTACGTACAAAGTACATGAATGTCTATTAAACCACCTTGAACGACAACTGATAAACGTACAAACATTACAAATGAAGTTTGTGTGCTGAACTGAGAGTTCATCAGAGGGACGGCCTGTGGGAGGAAGCTGTTCTTGTGCCTGGTTGTTCTAGCGCACCGTGTTCTGCAGCGCCTACAAGAGGTGAGGAGTCGGAGAGGTTGTGTCCAGGTTGAGATGGATTTGCGATGATCCGTCCGGCCTCTCTCTTGACTCTGGACATCTATAAGTCCTGAATGGATTGCAGGTCGCTCCGACCGGCCGTGTAGCAGGTAATCGATGGTTTTTGTGCTCCTCGACTTATGCCTGCCCCCCCCGGGGTCGGGGTCACATCTGAAAGTAGTAGAAAGTAGAAAACAACTGCAAAAAGTCGGATAAAAAGAAGTAAAAAGTTTCACATGATAGAACAACAAACTGAAGCTGAACCTCCGTGTCTCCTATAGCGGTAAAACTGAACCTCTCCACAGACATTAAAGAGCGTCCGACGGCAGAGGAAGATGGAGAACACAGTGAATTGATACAAATATTGTGTGTGTGTATTCAGGATGGTGTGTGACAGGGTGAAACCCAGCGACAGACCAGCTGTGTTTTCAGATTGGGTTTGGTGCTGCGACACACGTCGGCCTGCTGTTGTTTACTCCACTATCTTATCAATGAGGTCATGCTTTTGTCATCTTGTCAGATTAGGTTCCTGTGGGCGTCCATATGCACCGTGTGGAATCTATTTCGGACAGTTTTCCGACTCCGCCCGTGTGCACCCGTCATGCATAACCGCGTGTGGCGGCGCGGCTGTGTGAGCGACGGAGCTGCGGTGTGTCAGTAAATCAGTGCGGAAAGAAATTGATGCCTCTCACCGACTGCCTCTGCACTTCAGGATCACTGAGTGGAACAGTTACAATACCTGAGGGTACCTATACCTCTGGGTTCATTCCCAGCCTCTTGTGTTTGTGTGTGTTTCTCGGTGTGCACGTGTGTGAAGGTACATTATTTTCCCGTTAAATAGTAATGACCCGGGAGCAAAGGGGCCAGGACCGATCGTGATGCTCTTACACTCACCGGCCGGGCGCTGCAGACATGTCCGGACCCACTAAGGCATCCATACGTGCACAACAGGACACATGGGCATGCAATTCGATACAAAAGTAAACTCCCCTCTGCAGTTGAGTGCCTTTGTAAAGTATTAATGGACAAACACTCAGCAGACGCACGCCCGAGTGCACATATTGTATCAGCAGGCCGTGTCTTACAACAGCCTTTATATGCATGATACAATGGGAAACCTTCTCATTGAACAGATTTATTACATCGGAACTGATCTATTATTCTTTAACATGTGACGAGAGAGCGAGGCAGGAAGTCCCTTTGAACCTGCCGACTTATTCAGAAGAACCAATGAAGTAATAACATTTTCCGTGTCCTTGTTAAAGAGCAATTTGGCCGGTCACACCTTCGCGTGTCCTCAAAAGAAATTATGTCGCAGAGGCATAATTAACCTGGATATACTGAATGAAATAAAACCCTTCATGCTGGATTCATGAAGCCTGTTTTTGGTGTTCGAGTGTGAACCTGCATGTGGTTGATTAAAGGTATCGACGTTTCTTGCTGGTGAGATATGACGCTTGATATGTACATACAAAGGTGGAACCTGTTTGCATTGCATTGCACACACACAGGTTCAACAGTTATTGGGGCTGCAGGCTTTTATTTGGTTGCAATAGTTCGCAAACATCACCTGCGTGTTCCTGTAAAGTCACAGTGGAAACATGTGGACGCCGTACGTGCAGTTTCAACTTTGTCCACTTGATGTCACAAACATTTCAACGACTCGGCGGGCGGCAGAGGAGAAAGAAACAAACTGAAACTACGTTGGGGATGAATAAACCTGCAACTGACGTGTTTGCTCACAAACAAACCCGATATTGAAATGTTGCAGCCGTGATGAGCGTCTGGGATGAGTGACACCTCGTGATCAGTAGGAGGAGGGACGGAGCTGCAGGCGGGCTCGGGGCGTGGAACCTCTTCAGACCTTATTTAGAGGACCCGAGAGACTGTAGGCGTCACCTGGGAAATAACACCGCCTCAGTCCCGGGTGCTGCCTAATCACCTGCACCTGAAGCAAAGCACAGCCGGGATGTTTGCACTCAGATGATCCCAAACTGCAAGTTTCAGCAGAAACTAAAAAGGGAGCCGTCTTGAGAGTCTGATTCTATTATGAACTGTGGTTAAATACGACCGAGCTGTAAACCTTTTTAATTAACATGCAGAGTCTGGCTGATGTATTATATATTTTTTCCTGGAAACAAATTAACACTTTTCTATATTGTTAATGTGACAATAAGTAGTTTTCACATCAACTGCTGAACGGTGTAACCTGAGTCACATGTACCGTCCCTGTCGTGTGTGTGTGTGTGTGTGTGTGTGTGTGTGTGTGGTGATAAGTGCAATAAGCTTTTTAATAACGCTGAACTATCATGCAAAGAAAACTAATAATGGGCAAATGTCAACATTATAGAACAATGCATACATTCCCCTTCTTGATAGAAGATAGATGAGCTTGTTAGCTTGTTAGCTTGTTAGCTTAGCTTAGTGTAACGATTGGCCTTCTTACTCAGTCCAGATGTTCGTCATGCAGACATGAGAGTGGTATCAGTGACTCTGGATAAGAAAGCAAACTGTCCCTTTAACGTAAAATAAAAAATTGATACTTTTAGTAACAGACATGCAAATAGAAACCAACTCAAAGAGGCACTTCATTCCTCACAGTCACTATTAGTAGGACACATGCAGTCCCAGGGGTGCAGGACCTCACAATTAACTGTTGCTCACACACTAAGTACCTCTGTAATCTCTTTAACATCGACCTGTTGAGCCTTCGTCTCTGAGTGTTGTACAACATCCGATCCAACCATGACATCACAGGCCATCCGCCGGCCCCTATTTATCTCCTGACTTAAAGGCAGGCAGGCGATTACGTGTCGGCCCCGCCCCTCGCCGTCCGGCATGAGATAAGTCGCAAGGAAGGCTAACTCCATTATAGCCCTCACAGGCAATTAGCTCTAAATAACACTCTTGCGGTGCAGAGCGCTGCCATCAACACCATAATGGCCACATTAACAAGCATTACACAGCCATTGCTTTTTAGAAGTGCTAACTGCCGCTGAGCTCGTGCATCATAACAGTGGCTTCGACGCTTTGCGATCGCGTGGGGACGTTTTTTTTTTTTATGTGGCAGGATTCCTTTGTCTTCCTCTATGTCGCCTGTCTTCCACTCTGCTTCTGTTCGTTAGACACGTCTTGCTTTTCCTCGCTGATTGTTTCAACGCTGTAAAGATGTTGTCTTGTCCAACACATATTATTTCTCCCAGTTGGTTTCGCTCTCAGACGCTGTGTTTTGCCGTGTTTTTGTGCGTTCTGTAGCCATTTCCTACCTCGTTACAGACTCTTGGTGAAAAGAAGTAATCACCACAGATTTCTTTACAAACACCATCCAGCAATTAAACAAAATTGGAGAAATGTGTCCCCTCTTTTATCCTCCCCTGCTCTGATGGATGAGGAGTTTGGAGACAGGAACTGAGTGATTCAAAGATGTCGGGTTGTCTCCCGTCTAGACGGACAGACGGTCAGATGATCCTGAAGGTTAGAGACTGTCAGCTGCTGAGACAAGAAAAGTTTTGGGGTTTAAAGTTTGCTCAACTGCAGATCAGTCAAGGCCACGCTTGTCCAAACAATGACGAAGGGTAGAATCCGAACAGACAGTCGGCCTTGGCTCGGCTGGGGGCTTCCATGTCCTGCAGCAGGTCTGAGAGTGTGAACAGCGGCTTTAACCCCTGAGATCCTGACTTTAATCCATTTTCTGGTGCACAAACATAAAGCAAATGGTGTTGTTGGGAAAGTTTGGTTTGTAGAACTACACTGAGGACAGGAGGAGAGGGAATCCTGCAAAGAATCACACTGTAGTCGGGAATAATGGTGTCTCTAATACAGGAGAGCAGGCTGATGTTTAACTGATGGCAACGCTCCATCATAATCCTGCTCCTGTTCCCTGCAAAATGAATATTACTCATCGGCTGCTTCAACTATGTCTCCAGGTTTGCCGATTATACGGAAACAATAGGGAAGAAATGTGATAAGCCATCGTTTCATTTCAATTACAGGAAGTGTCTTTCAGCAACGCCTGCACAAATGCAAAAGGTACACACAGATTCCCCTTTGGTAATAGTGAGATGTATCAAATTCAAAGACCTCTGCCCTTTGAGAAGATCAGCCGGATCGGATTGCCTCTCCATTTTTTTTTTTTTACTCACTGCTGCCAAGGTATTACAATAAAATCATGGTGTCGTATTTCCCCTGTTCTCTCAGCTTTATTTTTTATTTTTTTTCTAAAGATGTCAGTTATACTTATTTCATGCAGGGTTTAAGATCCCATGTTGAGGGATTACATTAATCAGATTAAAAAAAGAAGAAAAAAAAGAAAAGGTAACTGCTATATATAATAACTGGTGGGAAACACCACAGTAATCATATTACAGACGACTGCTCAGTGATGCTGAAGCACACGGTGACATTTACAGTACCGGAGACGCCACTCTGAATGTACAGTTAATTAAAATACTGCAGTATTACTGTTTACACCAAGTGATAATGTCTTTTCTCTTTCCGCTGAACCTGCATTTGCTTCTCCAGCCTCCATCGTAGCCCAGAAGTGGTGGTGTCAGATGGAGCCATGTATGGATGGAGAGGAGTGCAAGGTCCTGCCTGACCTGACTGGCTGGTCCTGCAGCACCGGCAATAAAGTCAAAACCACCAAGGTGAGACGGACGCCTGTCTGTAACTCTTGTTCAGAGATGTTCTGTGTGTACATTTAATGCATATATCACCCGAAGCTTCACTTATACTTGTGTATGCTGCCCGTACTGCTTTATGCACAGTATCACCTACATATATCCTTGTGCAATTAATTGCTTCAATCACTAGATAAAGGCTGGCTTCTTATTTGTATGGAAACAAAGTAAAAGCCGGCAACCTTATCTATGACCACATGAGAAACATCCATTGAGAAGCACCTGATAACCAGAAGGAATAAATGAATGTATTACTGAGCAGAACATTTGATGCAGCTGGAATTGATCTCCAGCCTTTGTCTCTGAGAAATATCTAATTAGGTCTGAATTAATGTGCGATAAACAGAAGTGGAGGGAGATGATCTGTAGCTCTGTTTCTCATACTGTGTTTGACTGTCAGAAAACAATTACTGGATCCTGCAAACAGACGTTTCTCTCAGATGCCCAAATCTTCGTCACAGTTTAGCAGAATGTGCAAACAAAAAAATGACAAACTCAACACAGAGCTAATCGACAAACAGCCCACGCGTGAGTCTGGTTTGATAACTATCTGAAACAATATCTGACTCTGGCAAGTTTGATAAAAGAAAACAAAATGAACAACAGATGGAGAAAACAGGAGACCTCTCAACTCCGCACCGACCCGCCGCGGGACGCCGTGCACACGCACACTATTTATATAAGATAAACTGCTTCAAACGAGGGTCCTTCATGGCCTCGTGTAAGCTGTTGAGGTGTGAAAGTTAATTTGCGAGACTGTCGAGCGGGGGTGTGTGTGTGTATGTACGTACGTACCAGGCGTGTCGGGGAACAGAGCAGGTGCAGCTGATTTACAGGTGATAAGAGAAACAGTTGCGTAGGAAGCGGCGCAGGCGCCATAAGAGTAATTGCTCGAGAGACGGTATAACAGCACAACATCTGCTGCATTCATTAGGACGCATTATGACAGGGGCCTTCCGCAGAGGCGCCACAATTAAGAGTCGTAATTGGATTGGTGAGCGGGATAGACAATGGAACAGAGGCACTGTCGGGCTCAGTCGTAGGCAATGGAATTAATGACCCTGGGCCTAACACCAACCCCGGGACCGAGGGTGCAATTATCTTGATGCTGTTGCCACCTCTCTGCCTCTTCTCTCCCTTTCTTCCTGTGTCGTCTCTCTCGTCCGAGTGACCAGCCGATCAGCTGAGAGGAATGAGGAGCCGACGGCTGACTGCTTGGATGGACATTAATTGTGCATTTGCAAGGTGCTTTGGGACCGGGGAACGGTTACTTGGAGACTTGGTGGCAGATGTTACTAAAGATTGTAGCAGTGAGACATCGATTCCCTGGCAACCGCTTGCACGGCCCCGCTCTCTCTCTCTCGCTCTCTTCATGTCTCTTCTTTATCCGGCGTTTTTTTTTTTTTTCTTCCCTTCCTTCCCATGACCTCCTTTCACAACCTCCGCGTCTCATTCACCATGATTATCTCTGTCTGTCCATCTCTCTTTCACTCCCACACAAGCGTAGGTGTGCTGTAGAAAGATGTATAGATTGTGGCCGACTGAGGCGCGGGAACATTGTTTAACAAGGAACTGTCGCGATGCCGCGCTGTGATACATATTGTCCCGTTTCACACACGGGGAAAAAACAACAGAAATATCAGGACTTGCAGGAATCTCACAGCTGTTCAGTGTAAATACAAAAAAATGTAAGATAACGCTTGTTTAACATCGGTTGCTGATCTCTGATTGCTTCAGACGAACATTGGAGGAATAAAAAGGGAATAGGTTCGGCCCTTTGTGAGGCGGCTGTGGCTCAGGAGGTCGACCGGCCTTCTGGTAATCGAAAGGTTCGCGGTTCTTTCTCCTGCTCCTCCAGGGACCGCGTTAAGTGTCCTTGAGCAAGACGCTGAACCTCTAATTGCTCCTGATGCCGTCATCAGTGGAGGAATGTGTGTCAGTGTGTGAGCAGCTTGCAGTGTGTGAATTAGGCGAGTTAAGGTAGAAAGGTGCTGTACTGTATAATCTGTTTTATTAGTTGGAATAAATCTTTGACATTTAAACGTCCACTTATTGAGTGTCAATGACACGTGACGTCTCTGTGACCGTGACTTCTCTGCTTCTCTGTGCTATTGTTTTTCTTCTTTTTTTTTAGGTCACACGATAGCGAGAGAGCAACCGAGCCACGAGGAAACTTGAAACTCTCCACGGGGAAAGGACGGATGACTCACAAGTATTTACTGTACGATGGGGAAAAAATATCGAGGAAAAGGACCTCCCTCGGCCGATCCATCACAACACAATAGGATAAAAAGTTCTCATCACAAACTGTGGCCACGTGCGTGGATCCAAACGTGCGGCAGCTTCGGAGCAAAGGACTACAATCATGGACAGCCAGGGTACAACTACAGGAAAACAAATGGACTTATTTTCCAGTACTGGAAACAAGTGTGGATTGATGGTCAAGTTTCAGCCCTGATTAAGCATTTAAAAAAATATATATTTCAACAAAGCATTTGTGGATTGAGTGCAGGATGTGAGCCGAGCTTGGAGCGCTACGGGACACAATCCAGATCTTTAATATGTAGAGCTTATACTGGAGACAAGGGATAGCATCTCATAACTAGCAAATAGCAAATTAGCATCAAATTGCTCTTGTGGGTCAAGTCACTACCATGAAGGCTGTTTTGTGAGAGTCGATTTGCAGTTCTAATTAGGAATTTCAGTGTAGGATCATAAAAACATATTAAAAATTCATGTAAGATATTTGCACTAGTTGAAAACCGTTTGGGAATGTTCTGTTTTTCTAGATATCTCTCATCCTCGGCTCTGGACGTCACATGAAATCGAAGGTGAGCGTCTTACATGACTCACACTTGAAGTAGACGAATATGTATGTCATGCCCCATTTTCTCTTCGGTAGTTATCGGTTGACGACGGCCTCGGACCCGCCGCGTCTCACTGACATACTGCTTTGTACGATATGAACAAACAGCGTGTTTGGCCGTACACGTTTCCAATATCAGCCATCCAACTTATAAATCTTTGCCCCGCCATGTTTAGTCTGTGACAGCTCTTCTGTTATCTGTTGAACGGAGGCCCATAAAGATGTTCATAAAGGAGGGCGAGTCGTGTTTTCTGTGGTTTGTTTTTCTCTTTTCTCTCTAAATCTTCCCTTTCGTAACCTTTAAAACACGTTTATACAAAACATTTCTTTAACTACCTTCGCGAGGAGGGACGCACAGTGTCCGTTATAATCCCCCGGGAACTCCCTCCACATCGATACTTCAGTGAGATATACTGAAATAATTGCCACAGATAATGGCAGTTCAACCCATCGCAAACATGCCCTACAGGGCTCAATTATTACTGCACTGGCTACATGGTGCAGCACCCAAACAACCGTCTCACATCTCTCAATTATCTCCGTCCACCGTCCCTCTCTCTCTCCATCTTCCTCTCAGTCCCTCCGTCCTTCACTTGTGTCCTCCTTTCTGTTTCCAACAGATGACATATTGTGTAAAAGAAGGCACAGCTTAGACAGTTTTCAGACACACTGTGTCTTCATTTGTCTCGTTCCAGCGCTCGTGTGCCGCTTTTGATCTCGTTCTTTTTTTTTTCCAAAATCCATTTCTGCACTCGTCAACACTCATTTTTCTCAAAACGTATTTCGTCTGCCTCTCGGATTTTGAGAATGTGGCGGGTCATTGTGCCCAGAGGTTCGCCCGCCGGGGGCTCCTCCTCGGCGAATGAGAGCCTCTGCTTTCAGACAAACTGCTTTATGAGCTATGATAAATCTGCGGGAGCCGAGCCGCTGCCTCTCCAGCTCCGGCGCTGCGCTCCGAGCCGGAGGGAGCCGGGGGACAGCTGGGCTACCAGTGGCAGGCAGCTCCACTCTCTCATTACTGAGAGGCCTGGATAGCGCTGGGCTCCTCTCGGGACCACTGACATGGAATATTTTTAGGCCTATTGTGCAGCACTGCAGTTAGGCCAGACACACCACAATGCCCTCTTTCCTTGAGCAGTGTCTTAGCAACAACGGTCCATTTAGAGAGGCGACATGATGACATTCTATAGGTCATACAGACATTCATTTACACACCAGCGAAAACACCAACACCTCACTTTAACTCACTTTTCGAAAAGCCTTCACACGTGGGAATTGATAAAATATTACAGATAACAAACTTAGGTGAATTCAAGTATCTGTTCTCTATAAAGTCCTTTAATGATTCCTGGTGTATTTTCTGTGTGTCGGCCTACACAGGTTTTCTGTTACACTGTTACAATGGACAATAACTCGTGTGTAGAGTGTCTAATTCACTGAATTCCAGGTGTTTACGTACTTGCATGGACAGATGGTTCAGCATCCTGCTTGTGTTTCCACCATTACATGAACTTCTCCTTTTACAGATACTACAACCGGCACTGTTCTCATCCTTGGATCATTTCCTTCCCTCAGACTCGACTCTTTACTCGTCCCCATTAGACCCGCGAGTTTGACGATGCTGCTTTGTCATTATTTCTCACACCTTTGAGAAAAACATGCCACCATTGATGAGAGGAAATTATAACCTTGGGAGGCATATGATCACGATGAATTGGATAAATTGAAACCCATCTCAATTGGAACGCTCACAGTCACTGACACCCACATTAACACATTCATGTGAAAGAACTGCAATCAGCCGAGAAAGTGACGTTTCTCTAATTACAGCCAACATGTGGCCGTGTAACAACAAACCATACGAGGAGTCTGCTTCTTCCCCTTCCTCTCTCTTCCTCCTTCTCTTTCCTTCTCTCTTACTCTCCCCCAGAGGTTCGGTGCTCTGTAAATGAGCCTGGCGCCTTGCTCCCTTCGTCCTACAAGGCTCTCTGCAGCAGAATCAATATTTGAGAACAATTTGCGCTGCGTCGCTCCCTGGTGGCCGGGGTTTGACGATGCAGCTCCAGCTCCAGTACTTACCCTTCTCGGAGACGCATGGAGGAGCGTGTCAGGGACAGATGCACAGATCATCTCGGGTCGCCGTGATTTAACAAGGGAATGTGCACCATACATACATTTACAAACTTCTGTGCAAGCTTGCCAGCCCTGCAGCAGAGGAGACGCAAATTTGCCAATTTATGAGAAGGAAGACGACTGAACTTGCGAAGTGGCCTCAAGGTATCTTGAAGGGATTTCATATTAGCATATCTACCCTTAATGAGATGTCATATAGCCTCCGAATTTAGCATGCAGGCGTCGCACCTATCCACAGGTCTACACAATGTTTTTATAAACCATCAAACACACTTTTTAAATCCTTGTAAACATCTGGCTTCAACTATTATAAAAACGTGCATTCAATGTTTGAATTGTGCCCATAGACACGTTCTTTAGTCTAAAAGTGTCTTTTGACTGGATGGGAGTGTGTCTGAAGTGACAGCAGGGCTTTAACATCCCGAATGTCCCATGGATACTTGTTGCTTTCATCTCCAGTCAACAACTGGTGAGGCCCGCAGGGCAGAACCCATAGAAGCAGACATATAGCGGGGAGGAAATAAAATGGTAATGAGAGAGGATGGGAAGGATTCAGTGTGAATGAGAAGCAGAAGAATAATGAGATACCTGAAAGAAATAACAGAGATAAAGAGGTAGAGCTAGTGTGGTAGAAGGAGGAGTGGTGTGTGTGCGTGTATGTGTGTATTCTGAGTGTGTCTTTGTTTATGCGTTAAGCCCGGGTGACTCTCGAGAGGCCACTTGGATCGTCAAACCAAACGCCTCCAATAGTCCATCATCACACTTGTCGGCAATTCACACAATCAGTACCTAGAGAGGGAGAAATATAGGGACAAAACACAGTTGTCTTGGCTTATGCATCATCTTCTGTCAAGTCCAATTTGTATTAGCCTGCAGTCATATCCTGAAAATATGGGTTCAGGATTCATTTTCAGTGAGAACGGTAATCGTCAGATGAAGTGAGCCCGTAAGAGGCAACGAGATGTGTGACAACTCCAGTCGGCTCTCGGAGAGAAAGAGAGATTTGCCATTGTAGAGGAAACAGGCAGCAGCTCCTGCTTATTTAATATAAGTCAGAGGGAGATTAGCTGATGAAGATCTGATCGGCACTATCAGGGCTGCGTGACAGTCGCCGGGCTCGTCGTCGTCACTTCAAAATGTTTCCTTCATGAGATCAAATCGTTTTAGCCCGTTGACCGTGACGTATAATTACCCAGATGTGAATGCAACGAGTTGTTTTGTCTATTTATCACCACTGAGTTCACTCAGAAAACATAATGCATGTCAATCCCCTTCACTCAGTATTCTGCTGCAGCTATAGTGCAACATACTCATGTATTTATTGGCTACCACAGCCGGTTAGCCATCAGGTGACGGCGTGAGGATTAATTGCATTAGCTACACTCTCTTACCCAGCATAGAATATGTGACAAAAACACCACAACAAAGCCTATTAAAATTCAATGAAACCAAGCAAAAAAAAAAAAAAAGAAAAGGGGAAAACAATCAAAACCGTCTTTAATATTCATTTTGCGGCAGGCCTGCGAGGGGCCGATATTGACGGTGGAGTGAGCGGGAGGATTCATTAACATCTTCTCCCTCACTGCTCCCTCTCACTGAGCCGCTCCTTGCTGCGTCGTCAAACTCACTTATCTCTCCAAAGCAATTAGCCACTGGAGGCTCTATTGACCTGAGCCTTTGTTAGACTACCGGGCTGCATTAGCATGGCCGTAGCCTGGCAGTCTTGGCAATGCTTGTGTCAGTGCTAATGTGAGCAGCACTGATAAAGAGGAGCCCTGCAGTGTGCACATGCATTTGTGTTTGGGAGGATAAAGGAGCCACATATATGTATAATATCTGGCTGCTATCACTGTTAAATTTGTATTTAGGCCATATATAGTCTAAATTTGGACTATATGTGTGTGTGTGTGGTCGTCTTTGCACATGGGGGTTGTAAACAATTCCTATATGTGAGTAAATTTCATTTTGCCGTGCACAGCAGCACTGATAATGCTCTTCATAACAGCTATCAGCCATGTATTACTTTATGCTGTGGTGTATATGTGGTGTAACATCACATACGTATACTCACAACAATATGAGTCGCTCGCAGGGGAATGCATCCCTGCAGAGCATGTAACAGCAGTGAACATGGTGTGGTGTGTGTGGCCTGTGGCACCCAGTTGGCGAACACGGTATGTAACACTGCTATTTAAAGCCCGTTTCTAATTTGATGAAATTGCATTTACTTTACTGTCACATTGTGTTACTCTCCACCACGTTCTGGGAATCCACATTAGGACGGAACTCAGACAAAGGGCTCCCATTCATGCAGAGCGGAGAGGGACGCAGCCTCCTGGTTGGGCGTCTCGGTGTTTATATAAATGACATCAACAGGCGTGCATGCATTATTCATAATTAATTATCCAAACATTCCTTATTTACCTAATGTATTGTTTGCTTCCCTGATGATTTGTCTGCTGTCCGACGCTTCGCATTTAGAAAACAGCATCCTCGTAAATTTCCTCGGCGAAGTGAGTTATAGAGACGCCATTAGTTTCATTTACCTTCGTCGCCTGCTTCTACATCTATAAAAATCACTGCAGACAGAACTCAGAAATGTTGGGTACTTGTAGCATAGACAACAAAACACCTCCATTTTTATTTCTGTCACTCAGCCGGATTCACTTTCTATCCTCTATAAAAGCTAAAACATATCTGAGGCTGTCCATCCACATCCTGATCTAAATGTTTCTATCCCACTGCAGATAAAATACAATGACGCATATTTTAGAAACAATAAAACATGTTACGAGAGTAATGCGGCTCTCAGCTCGGCTCCAGAAGTAATAAAAACCCATTTAGGATCCCACTGACTTTTTGCAGCTTGTCAGACTGAGACAAGTCAAGTGGCAAACTATGAACATGCAGCAGGAGGGGACGCAGTGTGGATATTAGGGCTGAAAAGATCAGAAGATTGTGTTGTGTGAAAACAAGGGAGAAACCCTGATGGCAATTATTTAAAGGCTTTTACACAAACCACTTTACAAGGTACCTCTGCCCTCTTCAAGCAGACACGCGGTGATGGCGGTGAATCCGGCATAAAGAACCGGCTCTATCTCCTCTGACGAGAGGACACTTTGAATGGGCTTCACAAGAAGCCATTAATGGAGGAGCCACTCTACCACCTGGGCCACGACGAACCGCAGTTCAAGGGGAGGCGGATCCATAACGGGTGCGGACCAGAATAAAAGATGGTATCTTTGGGGATTTCTGGGGCTTCTGCACATTCTGACTTTATTATAAAGAAATGTGACAGAAACTTTGAATGAGACTTTGCACAAGTTTAACTGCACATGATGTCAGGACTTCTGCTCTCAATGAGGTTTAGAGTATGAACTAATTAAACTCATGAATGCTGCTGTTGATGCTTATGAAATAACAGAGCTTTGAAATGACTGGAAATCAAATTGTCCACTGAGTAATAGCTAAGTAATAAGACACTGAGCTGCCCCAGTGTTGCCTTATTCACACATTCACACACACACAGTCGTACTCTGAGGGGGTAAAGGTGATAAGCTGCTCATTAGGAGCAGTTAGGGGTTTGCCGTCTTGCTCAAGGAC
>CAAKHC010004613.1:8405-70027 GCA_901007825.1 Macroramphosus scolopax | reverse complement strand
CCCAGGACCGGGGGGGGGGGGGGGGGGGGGGGGGGGGGGGGGGGGGGGGGGGGGGGGGGGGGGGACTCTGTCATAGCAAAACATTTCCTTCTGTCTGCCCGTGGGATAATATGTCAGAAAACTACTATAACTATTAATATACACTTGTGATATTTCCCCACTTTATCTAGATGAAAGTCATTAATAACCTTATGTCACACACACACCTAAACATACAGTACCTATATGCACACACACACACACACGACAGTGCGGTAACCCTTTCATCTCACCAGAGGCAGGGCTCACAAAACGAGCTAATTAAAATGAATTCACAATCCCGGTTTCAAGCCCTTTAGTCTGCCGACAAACACACACACACACACACACACACACACATGCATGCACTACACCAAGATGCAGGAAAACACACTTACGACACTGTTTCGCAGCCTCTCTCGACTATGTTCGCTTTGCATTCACGTCATGTCCGCAGACCGAGAGACGAGCTTATCTGTGTTTGTTTCAGCAGAGCCGCCCGCACCTTGAGAAGTAGGAGGACAATGTCTTGAAGTGTTATTCTCGTCTCATCAAAAGGAAACCGGTATCAAGATGTGACATTTCTCAACACTGGTCACCGGTGAAAAAAACGCGCCTGCCTTGTTATTGTTGTGCAAGTGTTGGGCAGCCACTCCATTCAAATGCAAATCTCTCTTTGAACAGAGTCGTACAGCTGAACCGTCAGGTGCTTTGACTGTATATTGCCTGTTTTTTTTTATGAGAATGCATCACAAACATGGCACCTGGATGTCGTAACGTACAATATCAGAATAGTTTCTACTTCAAAGTCGTGCAGATTCACAATTCCCCCTCACACAGAACTGACTGCGGTAATTTAAAGTTCTTCTCTTGCCTTACTGCAACACTTTAATCAACTATGAAGGCTATGCTAATGATTTCCCTCCTCTTGGCAAGTGTCTTTGGTTTCCTATCGAGCTCATGTTTCTGGGGAAAGAGACTAGACATGAGGCCTCTTTTTGGACTTTGTCTTGCTCGGGGATTTGCTTTATCTTTACTTCAAATGAGGCCCATTTTGTGCATGAAGTAACTGAGAACAGTGGGTGGCATCTCCGAGACAAGAGACATGTGTTTGTTTGGCATCGGGTGGGTGGGTTACATCATCTAGTTGTCCGCCTCATGGCCATGCTCTCCTCTGTGCCGATACAAAGACAACTCGCTAAGACCATCATCAGAGGAAATTAGCTCAGTAGCGTTGAAAGCGCTCGCTTCTCACAATAGCCACTGGCAATGCTAAATCATTAGCCTGTCACTTCGTTGAGGTTGAGTCCAATTATTCTCTCAAACCGCCTCCAAACCAAATTGCATTATTGCAATTATATCCATTGGATGACATATTGTCGTGGCGAGGGTGTATGAGACGGGGAATGAAGGAGAGGGGACGAAGGGGAGAGAGGGGGGAAATAATTTTGGTGGCGTTATCAAGCACGAGGGAATATCTTACTGCTAAATATCCTCTGTTAAAGGGCATATTGATTATGTTTTCTCCTGATTGGACATTTATATTACCGCGTAAACATCTCCCCTAATCATCTATTATCTCACTGTTCCTCATTGATTAAGACATCTTCATGTCAGACTGTTATAAGACCAATTCTTGTAGACTTTTTACACTTTTCTTTCTCTCATCGCTCTCTCTCTCTCTCTGTGTCTACCTCGCTCGTCCCTGTCTTTCCTTCACAGTCCCCAACCGCAGCTTTTGCTGTCACTGCACTCTTGTCATCAGGCTGTCAGCGCTAATCAGGATATGGTACTGCTGATCATTGTGCATCAGATCAGTATCCGGGCTTTCCACTCCCATGAAGTCTGAGGTGTAATACAGAGTGGCCCTGTCAAACTCGCTGCCTGTTCTGTTGCCGTCACCTGCTTGATCATAGTTCCTGCAAAGGGAGGCAGAGCTGCCACTGGGATCTGAGAGCAACTCCGACTGACTTCACACCGCTGCCTTCAGACCGGCTTCATACGATAGACTGTATAAAGTATGAACGCCGTGCGAAAGGGAAGCTAAAAGATCTTAATCTCCCCCTGGTGGACGGTTTCAGTATTGGTCACAAACCTGATGAGACTTGGGCCAAAGTAAAAACGGAAGGTCAACTTTTCTCGGCGCCTTTTAGTCCGTAAAGATGCTTTCTGGTTTCTTCAAGGTAGTTCTAGTGTTTGTTCAAGTGTTCACTTTTTCGGATAACTTAGGTTTTAATTACTTACGTGAGGCAATAAAAGGGTGTTTCTTTAGGAACTGCACATACAAAAAATGGAACGCTACATTTCATTAACGTGATTGTCTGTTTCAAACAGTTAAAAGGAGCTCGTGATGCGGCTACTCAGCACCACAGCTCCATTCCAGGATCACTACTGTGCCGGATCTGGCTGGAGATGATGTCACAAGTGCACTAAAGCTCGTAACGGCTTCATGTTTTGACAGGGGGAGGGGAGTTTACAGATAAACAGTCAACGCTTGAAATGCAGATAGACTCAGAATGATCTATGAAAATATTACCTACTTGCTAACTGTAAGATTGAGAACAGAAGTCCGAGTGTGAGAAACGTTAAGCTTCAGCATGCAGTTCTCAGCTTTCTGAAATACATTGTATAATGGATGTTTGGTGTTGGTATCTTGCCAGCGCCCACCATGTTACTTGCCCTGGAAAACGGTGTGTGTGTGTGTTTGTTCGTACGTCCTTGTGTGTGTGTGTGTGTGTGTTTGCTGGAGTCTGTCTGCACTGAGACCTTGGACCCAAATGTAATTAGACTTGGTAATGATGTGGCCTGTTTACAGTTTAAGCCCTCTGCTAATGATAAATGCAGCTGACATATACAGTCCAGACTAAAGATCAAATAAAGACTCTGGGACAAGCTCCATGTCAGTTAGTCAGCCAGTGGTGATGCATCATTCATTTAAATCCTGAACCTGGGACACAGAAATGGCGACAAAACAGAGAAGTTTCAGCCAGCTGAATTTTGACAGCTGAATAATTACCGGACTTTTGCAAACTACAAAAACTCAAATTAAGTGAAGAGTGTCTGCAGGAGATGTGTATCAGATGTTGATATTTGCTGCATTGGATTTACTCATAGTTTCCTCGCACTGATGCAAGAGTTTGCAATAAACATCATTTCCCTCTTGGTCACACGCACATGTCCAGGTGACAGGTGCGATGAAGGTTTATGCACTCGACACTGGAAGAATGCCAGGGGGTGTGCAATTCTGAAAGTGAGAGAGGGATCCCACCCTGCTCGCCATGCTGCCTGGGGGTCACCGTGAACACACTCAACAGAAATCCTCTTAAACTCCCTGCAATCTGACCCTGGGTCCGGCCCTCCAGGGGGTGAGATGGTGTGATGATCGGGGCTAGTTGCATGGCAATGTGACAGCGCCGGGGCAGAGCGGGGCCAGTCGGTGCAGCTCCATCTGTGGCCCTTCTGTTCCTCCACTACCTGACCTTTGACTGTCTTTAGGTGTTACATGACAAGGATATCTGAGCCACGGCCCTTCAGGTCTGCCGGTGAGTGCTGCAGGCTGAGAATACACAAAGGTTAGCTCGGTTTGGTGGAGCGGATTTGCCTGAAGTTGCTGCAGAATAAATCCCAAACCCCAGATAAAAATGACCGCCGGATTCACAAGTAAATTCGTGTAGAAATATGTTTCATGGAGGCTTTGATTCACACTCTGCTAATGAATGGAGAAAAAAAAAAGTCCCTTCACAGCACTAATTTGAGTGTAATATCCCAAAGACAGACAATCCAACGAGGAGAGGAGAAAGAGAAAATTAAGCATCTGCTTCATTTCCCTAAATGGCCATTGCCAGACTCATTAACAACGAGCCAGGCTCCGTCGACGCCGAGGTCCTCGTGGAAATATGCAGCCGGTTATAGAAGTAGAGCACGTAGGAGAGTACAAAGCTTGCATCACAGCTCACCTCCAGTGGTTGAGTCACAGAATCAGGATGACAGTCTCGAAAGGTCAAGCCGCACAACGACGGCGGATAAATGACAATCAATCACATCAACTCAACGGAACTTCTTGTAATATCAAAGACGTTCCGACATCGCTGCGGGCGTGTGCTTCCTGCGAGCGTGTGCAAACCCCCATTAACCTCTGCGGCGATGATGGTGAGCTGCCTCTCAGGATGTGGAGCCGTCTGCAAGGATTTCTGGGTCACTGAAAGTGGGATCGTGATAAAAAATGTGGGCTGTTCTCACAGAACAGATGGGGAGCGGAAACAGCTAACGGCCCCGGCAATGGCGACGTTTTCAGTTAAAGAGGTTAGTGGGAAAAATCGGAAGAATCAATTAGCTTTGGATTGGGAGAAGTTCATTACATTCATTAGTGACAGGCTAATTACAGAGGAACAATGTGCTGATAATTACATCAGAAATAATTAATACTCTTATTGTAACGAAGGGAGGGTTGAGAACACAATAGTCCGCTAATAGCTTATTACTGAGTTTGATGCAATCATCCGTCGTGTAATGAGAGCAGACGGAGCCGCGTTTGGACGTGTGTGTAAGGATAGTTGTGTCGGGTGTCGAACATCAGAACGTTTGCTCCGGAGCCGGATTGCTGGCAAGCACATTAACTTATTTTAGAAATACTGTCCATCATATTTGAGCGGTGTTGCACCTCGACTGGATCCTTCATGAAGTTCATGCCATGAGGTGGACTTGTGATTTGTCTGGGTAACACCATTATAAAATGGTTTATACTGTAGAACATTAAAAAATCGATGTGATGCTGACCAGTAACTGTCCTGGCAGCTGGCCGGTTCCGTCTCTCTATTAACGTCTGCTTGTTTGTCCTTTAGGTTGGAGCTGCACTCTGCTCGTGGAGGGGGCGTGTCCTAGCAATCACCTGGCTGTCTCCCATCCTGCAATTACCTGACTGGCTACTTATACCTGGCTGTGACAGCCCGCAGCGCTCGGTGATATTCTCCAGCTAGTGCACACGCTGGTGCAGCTCGTACTTGTCAGCCTGACAGCCTCCCACGCAGCTCCGACCTGGACAGAAGAAAGCAGAAAGGTCTACAAGGAGGCTTGTTCTCTGCAACTTTGCACCTCTTTTGGTGAACTCCAGTTATTACTTCAGCTTTAGAAGCCTGTAGCTCATCTGGGTTCAGTCACTGTCTGTCTGCCTTGACAGTAACAAGGATATCGTTCCGGCATTAATAATATAAAGGACCACCTCTCCATGATAAGTGACCACGTCTGAAACTATTTCACTAATATAACTAATAAAAATAATGATTCAGGTTCTTCTTCTGTTCTCCCGTTCAGGCTTCGTAACAATGAGGCAATAACGGCAAAGATTCCAAGGAAATCTGTGTAATTTGAGTTATTCATATAAATTACACTTAATATAGGGTCATGTTGTATTAACAGCATAAGTCCTTTATATTCTTTAGACAAAACCTGAGGAATGTCAGACTGGATTGTGAAAGCGGAGCTCTGACAGCTCTTTGACTGTTCTTTGGGGTGAGACGTCCACACTGATAGATTCAATATTTCAACCAAGGACACTTCAGTTCTTACATTCATATCCATTTCAGTTAATGTCTCGAATGTTTTCACAGGCCGGCATTGAACACCTTCCCCGTCTCACAGAAGTCAGTAATACCTGAAGACACCTTGGGCAGGGAAATCATTAAGTGAGGAATGTTGACAAATAAGATATGATGCACGATGGTAGTTTTGCAGATCAACAATAGTGGCAGAGAAGGACGCGAGTGTAGTCAAGGTCACAGCGCAACAGTCACCTGAACAACAGCAGCGTAATCTGGCAGGCGATAGGACTTACATGTTGGTAATGGCGACACCGGGAGCCATTGTGAGGAAGACCGCTGAGCGGGGGGGAAGGCATTCAGCTGGCAGCGGTGACCAAAGAGTCTGCCAAGCAGGAGCGGCGGCGTCCGACATCTGGGGGAGAGGAAAAAGTTAACAGCTTTAGCACACACATTCCTCTCGTACTGTGAGTGTGTACAAATACAGCAGCAGCGAGGAGGATGAACACAGTCGGATTAAATTCGAAGTTCGTTTCACTTGATATCCTTATTTGTAGCACTTCAATGAGTCGAGGTGATAGCTTCCGCCGTCCTTTTAGCGTCTGCCAGCGAATCTCGTGCATCGCTGCAGGAACCAGCTGGAGACAGCTGACTGAGTCACGACCAGATTGGACGGCATGTCTGTTTGTCAGATAGGTGTGTGTACTTTCGTTCGTAGGACATATCATAAGGTAAATGTTAAACCTGGGTACTGTGAGATCAAACTAAAGCAAACCGTCATATCTCTATTACACCCGGCAGAGCACATCACAACGCAGCCCGATACGCTGACTGCGGCTAACACCCACTCACAGTCAGCACGCCGTGTTTCTGACAGCTTGACCTGATCCACCTCCAGCTTCACCCGTTTCTCAAGGAAAATCTGCATCGCCTCACATTATGTGTCCACGTGTTCCTCCACACGTCTAGTCAATGCCGTGAGTTATGTCCATCACCCTTTTATAACCTCACTTATATTATATAACCTCATCTATACTATTCATAGTTCATCAAAGGTGAATGCATATGCTGATGTCATCAAACAAACAGACTGCAAGTACACAGAAGGTATAAAGAAACATGTATTGAGGTAGCAACTAAGAGCGACTATACAAAAGGACGAACTGAATGTGGAGATGAACCAGTTTTGTTCACCGCTGAATAGTTGACGGCTTGCGTGCGATGTAAAAACACCGCGAGACAAATTGGTTTCAGCCGTCGACAAACCGGTGAGGACGAAATCAGAGGAGTGAGGAAAACCTGCGGAGGAGAAAAAATGAAGAGAGCTCAAACAAAGAAAGTGGGATGAAGAAAAAGCCGTCGATTGAGACGCAGCAGATTCTTTATGGAAATGAATCATTCAGTCCCTTAACAAAAGGTTATTGAGATTGTACATTTGTCAAATAGATGTGAGATCTCAAGAGGGAAATCCTGCGTTTCTCAGCTCTCGGCACTTAAGCACTTCAAGCCGGAGAGAGTTAAATGGAGAATATGGCAAATAATGGAAACGGTGTGATTACACTGTGTTTTAAGATCAACATCAGGTATTACACCTTTTTTTTTTTACATCATGATGGCTGGAAGTAAAAGAACACATTATCTAGAGAATATTGCGAAAAGATTATTTGCTCCTGTTTAATTGTCATCAATATTTCTGGTGGCAACATACCAAGAGAAGGTTCGGGTGTCCACCACTATTATACGAATCAAACGCTACCTCCATTAGCTCGAGCTAGCGGGTGAAACTCTTACAATAGAATAACGTTCCTACACTCACCTCTGCTACACGTTGGACTCGTACATTGTATAGCTATTTAACTGAATAAGTATAGGTGCAGCCCTCCGGTACGGCTGCGGCTCCTGCAGGCAACAGTGACTCACTGTCGCCCCCTAAGGAACAAAGTGGTACAACAAGACAAGACAGAGGGCAGCAGCCTGTTCAGCCTATTATTAGCTGTTAACAAAGTATCTCTGTCAACCAAACAAAAGGAAAGTTTCTTTATTTTCCTAACAGAAAAGATATGTATGCAATTTAACTTCACTTCGTTGTCTGTTAACCTGAGCTCACAAGATGTGGTGGTCACGCTGGAAATAACACTCAGGCTTAATTTATACAGATGCTGGTAGACACAACTTTACAAATGAGAGGCAATCATAAGTGGCAGATATAAAACCAATCTGTTTGTTTGATTGCACTGTGTACTCTGTTGTGAAGCATTAAGTCTCCAACAACTGAGGCACTTTATAAAAGAATCTACCAAAATAAAATATTTGTTCAAATGAAAATTGGGTTTTCAAGTTCATCTTCGATTCATTAAGGCGAGAGAGAGTGAAATAACTCAATCTCTGTTTTTACAGAAACATAAATCCACTGTTTGTTTTATATCAGTTGACAAGATCCTCTAGACGTTTAACACAGACAAGTATTTGATTCGACCTTCATAACTGTCCCTTTCCTTTAAAAAGTGTCCCTATAAATATGTTAATGTAACATTGCAGGCACATGCATGACCTCCTATATGACATGGATGAACAGCTGGTGTGTTTTTGCAGTGCTGTCTGCTCATGACATGTTGTATCTTTAACGTCTGCACCGGGTTCTGTAGTTGCAGTACGACTATATTAGAAACTCCTCTTCTAAAGTCTGCAGAGACTCGGTTCTAGAGGCTATCGACTATTTCTCATTCTGAGGTCGATCCGACTGCAGTCCTCAGAGGGTGGCTTTCCCCAGGTGCACAGGTCGGCCCATGATCCTGTTAAGTCAACCCACCCGGGAGATTAGACAGCGGGGAACTAGTAGTTTGGCAACACTGGGGGGACTCTGGAGGCTGCAGAGAGAGAGTCTAAAGCGTTCATCTGTAAGTAGTGTGTGTGTGTGTGTGTGTGTGTGTGTGTGTGTGTGTTGGTGTTTCAGACTGAACCCTTGCATCAAGGTTTTTAGCCGCAATTGCAACAATGTGCATTTTAGTTCGGCGTTGCTGCTCTGATCATTTGATGCTCTGGAACAAATCTAAGCAAGCTTGACACAGACTGTCACTAAGCTCACAACCCCCCCGGCAGAGCTGGAAATACACTACATTTGATGAACATGAACATGGATTAAAAAACATTCCCAAACAGCTGATGCTAATAAAGAGGGAGGCTGGGGAGGAAATTACTGGCGCAGGCAGCAGTGGAGCTGCAACTCCAGACTGACGGAGTGCTACATGTTCATATAGAGGTCGGCTGTGCATATGACGATATTAACATTTACCTCTGATGTCAATGCACACTAGTACATCTTGGACACTTTGCTTTATGTCCAGAAGTAAAACCTCCTTGACGCAATCAATCCTGCAAGGTAACTCTAGGAGACGCTTCTTCAATGGAGGTATGTCTTGCCAGACTCGTCATTCCAAAGAAAACCTCTCACAGCGAGACAGCTCGGGACACGCTTTTGTGTCAGATGTAATACGTATGAACATAACATAGAAAAATGCGTTCCACTTTGCAAAATGTCACATAACCTCAGTGCATTATCAGAAGCTTTCCACGCTCGGGTGAAAAGGCAAGTCGGGGTTGTTAGCTAGCAATCTACATTGTTGTGTCTTTTTGTCTGGCAAACCACCTCATCCAGCTTCTAAGAGCTTTCTGATGCCGGAGAAAAACTCTCCGCGCCGACACCTTGGCTTTCCTTGCAAGCTGTGTGAAGAAAAGACCAACACATTCAAGATGTATAATAGTCTGTTTTTCAATTTCTGATTGCATGTTCCCCCATTGCATTTTCATTGTGACGCAATGTGCGACTTCCTGCGGTAAATAACAGCAACACAGTCTGTTCCAGCACTGCTTTTGTACGCAGAGAAAGGTGGTTAGTTATCGACAAGAGTTGGAACGTCTGAATCCAAGAATTGTTTGCACCAAGGCTTCGTTTGCATTGCATGTTGTATCCTTGCTGCAGAGAAGCTGTACGCTGTTAATTGCGTTGATCCATGAAGTTTTTTGTATGTATACCACATACATGTACTTTCACCGAATCTGTACTTTACACATATAATGAAAGTGTCAACAAAAACTGTGAGCTTCAGAAGTAGAATCCATCTTTTGACCAGTTGACTCGGGTGTACAGTTTATTCTTAAGGGCTTCAAACAAACATTAAACCTTCGATTTGACCTGTAGTTCAGCAATAAGAGACGACTCTGGTCAACAGTTGATGCATGAAGCTGCAAGGTCTAATCTATTAATCATAACCATAATGTAAATGTTTATGCCTGTCGATGATTTACCCACAAGGGTGTCTGTCCGAAGACTCATTTAATCTGATTGCTTCGTGCGCATCGCGAGTGGATCTTCGGTTCTCTCGGAACCCGCCGGTATTCATGTTTTATTAATGTCATATGCTGTCGAGTTCGGATCTCCTAACTGACTTACCAAGTCATCCCTTTCCTTGTCACAAATCAAATTAGCGCAGGCTGTGATTAATCATCAGGCGGAGCACCCTGTGAAAGGGGGCTGACACCTTATTAATTTCCTTAATTACGTCTCGTATTAGGTTTCAGAATCGTCCCGTCTAATTATGCCGCCTTTGACTCTCAACTCTTTCAACCTGGCTACACAAATTATTTGTGCAACCAGGGGTATTTAAATGGATTTCATTTGATACGGGCGAGTAAGATTAATGCAATAAAGATGGGGTAGGGGGTTCAAGTAGGTTTGCAACTGCTTGGATTCCAGTTCATTTCATTCGCTACACAACATTAGGCTGGAAAGTTGATACAAGGCATTAATTACATCAGCCTGCAGAATGTGCTTTAATTCTATATTCCCAGGGATTATCAGTAATTGTAATCTTGTTTTTTGCTGGATCCTGGTGGATGAACTAGAAAAAGGACCACAGTTACAAGGTTTTCCTGTTTGGAATTGTGTTGCAGTAAATAACAGACGGCCTGCTTCACACTTTATCTTACGTGATGTGTTATCGCACCGTGATACAACGTCATGTTCGGGGCTGCAGCATTGCAGCAAAAGCAGTTTCATCATTTTCTCTTCCCGGCATCAATATTTCGCTACTAAGCACGCAGTAAAACAAATATCTGACTGATGCAGAACATACTGTGCTTCAGGGAATCCAAAAAATTATGAATCAGCCAAATGATCGACTCATAACATCTGAGCTGGTGGACGGGCTCACGGAGCTTTGCTACCACTGTCATTATTTGTGTTTAGAGAGCAATTTTGGAGGTGCTGAGATGAAAAAGAGAGATTACGTGGCCGACTGCACGTTGCCTTTCCTGTGAATCAGAGAGGAATGTTCTGTTTAATCGATGACACGTTCCAGCCATTCATTTACTAAGTTGTTCACATGGGAAGCGAGTTAAATAGTTTCGCTCGGAGCGCCTCAAGAAAATGCACTGCCAGTGATATATGAAATGGGAGCAGTGGCAGGGGACATCCCGGCACTGGCCTGCAGCGGATTGGATCCGGGGGTCACAATTTCTCTTTTGGACAACTTTTCAAATGAAGGTTTTTCAATGAAATGACTCCATATAAAGAACACGAGACAGCATTCATGGTCACCTCACGGCTCCAATGAAGCTCTATAATGTGCTACTGGGAGAGTGTTTACATTGATACATCTAATTTGAAGACTGGAGGCGATCATCCAGTATTGAAAAGATTCCCCCCTCATATAATGGACGTGTGACGCGTTCAGGGCGAAAAGGGTTTAGCAAAAATCTGGGGCATCATTTTGCAGATAAAATCAGACACAACTTGTGAAGAATCTTCTGTGCTGGATTTGCAGTCTGCTGTCCAAACAGATGAGCAACCATGTAAAACATCAAAAATAACCTTTTTCTGAACACGCCGGCCTCGGCAACCGCAAGGCCGAGTGCAACAAGGGTTCGGGACACAGACAATATGACGATATTAAAATATGAAAGTATCTCTTTGATCTGCATTTACAGAGAGATGATTACAATGCACATTTAGTTTTGCAGACTTGATTAAAATCAGGCCTTGAAATCAACAGTGTCCTTGTGTCCCGAGGCCCTTCAAAATAAATATTTGGGAAGATCTTAATCGTCATTCGGGACCGCTGCTGGACACGGAGAGAGAAGCTCTTTGTTTTATTTGGTTCATAAGATGTAGATACATTAACTTGTAAGCCTGTTGCCATGAGACTGTTTTTGTTGCTATGCAGATTATTAGAAGTTGCTGTTTAATTATGGGTAATATCATCGCTGTGCATTAGTGGAGCTCTGCCGTGCGATTCTTACCAGCGTTGTACGAGTCAGCTGGGAATGAATTACAGGGGCAGAAACAGCTTCCTAAAGAAGGAAATGTCGGACCCGTCAGTGCTGAGCAACAAGACGAGCCAAGACACTGTTCACTGGTGTTTATGTTTAGATTATAGTAAAAGGCCGAAGAGATCCCAGTTCAGTCCGTACATGTAATTTGACTGTTCCCAGGTTACAACTAAACATGGTGAAGCTGCCTTTAGCAACCACGCTGCCCAAAGGTGGAACAGAGCAGAGTAAAAGCAGCGCAGTGCACCTTTAAATCCAAACACAGGACTTACATTGTTTTACAACCACCTTGGACATTGTTTTCTGCATACTTTGACCATTTTATTGATTTTTTTTTTCTTTCACTCTGGATGTTCTTTCTTGTTTGTTTTATTCTGTTTCGTGACCTGTGAGTTACTTTGTGTTGTCCGGTGCAGGAAAATGTTCTATATAAATAGATTCGCTCCTTGTTCAGGCATCACAGACAATATTAAACTGCTCTCACACAGACTTCCTACAGCTGCAGTACACCGGACCATAAGACCATAACGGCTGTGATCCTCCAACCCTGTCACGTTTACATCTAACAGAATATTCGAAGATGTGATTGAATAATCAATCAAGTGGACTAATTCCATTCGGTTATTCTTCTTATAGCTCAGGAAATGGAAACAGGGGATCATGTACAGCCTTGCTGCAGCATAACTTACTGATATGGATAATTTGTAGTCCTTCTGAATGCATCATGACACAGTTTTCTAACACAGCCATGCATTACCGCCGGACTTTTATGTGGTCTGTCTGTCTGCTTGCCGTCATCAATGTGCCCTGAAAAATGAAATGCATCGTGCCAATGGTTCGGGGAGTAGTATCTCACTTCCAGTGTGGATCAATGGACATCGCCTTGAGACACATACACCATTCTATTTGGGATGATAGCTTTGGGAACAACAAGGTGGGGAAGGTAATACAAAACAGAAATACCCTGGGCAGTCATAGCGAGGCATTGTCATGGGAATAACATCTAAATTGGTTTCTGCTCCGTGCTCATGTTAACATTGTATTCCAGCAGCAAGGTTGCTATACTGGCTAGTTAGATAAACGGGGAGGTTCTCTGCCCTTTTGCGTGCTTCTGCGCCCGTCTGCCTGTTGCTAGGTTATGGTGATTTCTTAAACAGACACTGTTATAAGTGGCATGCATGAAGAGCTGGAATAACACTTTATGGTAATTCACCCAGCAGCGTTCCTGGCACAGTGTAGAGTGTCGGCGTTAGACTCCACCTGCACAAGTCAAATGATAGCGTTGACTCGAGATGAGACAGGCTTGACCCTCGGGGGGGCCGGCGCCGTCTCTTCATGGTCTAAATACTGTGTCCTTCATGATTCCTGCTTGCCCTTGGGCCTTTCATTTGCAAACGAGAACCAGAGGAGGTAGACTTGGCTGGAGGTGGACCTGGGAGGAAGAGGGTCCCCCTCCTGCACCCACCACCTCCCTCACCGGGGTTAATACGCCGTTTAGAAATGGTCAAAACAAACATTAGGTAACTCCAGATTTGTATTTCTGTTTATTCAATGATTAGCTTCAAACAAAGTATCCGGTGCACCGTTATAATTATAAACAGAACACTCCACTTATTGTGGGTAAATCCTAATGTTTCCATCTTTTAAACCATTAATGCGTCACTGCCAGTATTCTGTTTGTTCTGTTCTAACACAAACGGGTGCTTATAATCTATGTTTAGCAGCTGATTATTCTATTCAACATAAATTATCAACGTCCACAATATTTTATTATTAACCGATTCCCCCGACGTCACAATGGTTTAATCTGAATTCATTCCCCTCACACATTATTTATCTGGCTGTTGGATAGTTCTTAATATTTTATAATTTTTTCCCACGGAGCCTGTGAGACGTCAGGGAGGGAATAATCGCATGACTATTCATGCAGTCAAACATTATTAAAGTGTATATTCTGCCACCTTTCCGAGAGCAACAAGTGCTCTTTTTTCTTGCTTGTAGAAGCTTCGCTCATCCTGAAGGTGGCTGCTTCATTCCATTTTCACCGGATAAACAAAGATAATATAATTAATTAAAGACGACATCACGGCTGTGCGAGGTGTGAAAAGGTTTCCCGCTGCAGGTAAGAGAAGTACACCGTCATCAGAGAGCAGAACAACGACTTCCCTCCGCGCTCTCAGTATGTGGCTTGAACAAACAACAACAAACCAGCGTGAATGAAGCTTCCCTCAATCCTGGAATCCTGGATTCTGGTTGAATATTACAAGTCTTTTAACTCCACTGGGACAAGGCGAGCAAAGGGGCTTACAGTTACTTATTCAATGTGTATTGTAGATGCACAAACATCAAGTAAGATGAGGTGAAGGTGGACACAGTTTGATGGTTTGACCAACTCTTCACCTTCGTCCTCTGAGTTTTTCCCGCCTGTGTGATTGTTGATTTGTCTCCTGTCTTTCCTCACGTGTCTTCCCAGTGTGTCTCTGTGTCTCTTCTACTGGGACTATTAGCTTCGTGGCTCCCTCTTATTTAGTTTAACACTTGCGGTGTGTGTTAGTGACCCTGATAAAAGTATTCCGCACCGTCTTTTTTTCAGACGATTTATCAAATTGAAAGCACAAAAATTATTACTTTTATGTGTTCTTGACACCTCACAGGCTCCGTATTTATTTGTGTTATTGTCGCCCGGTGTTTCTAATTATGTAAATCTTCCGGTGAATTGTTGTGATTGTGGTTTTAATGCCTCGCATTTTCCTGATATTCTTCAATGGCTGAGACAATGATTCCGTTTTCAAAGGCAACGCGATGACAAGAACTTCCAGCGAAAGTCCTTGAAGCTTCGCACGACGTGCAGGAGACCGACCAGGTGAGGACGTTCATCTCGTATGAACAAAGGCACGGTTTAAATAAATGAAATAATCCCCCTGCGATTTGCTCAATGAAAGTGTTTTTCAATGTTTTAAGTATCAAAATGTGTAAACGCATTATTCATTAAATCCATTCTGCCTCTGGAGTTAATCTGAGCAGTAATCCAGCCGGGGCTGCATCACCACCAATGAATATTTTAGGCTCTTTATTTTTTCCCTCCTGTGACTGTTTGTGTGTTTGAGTAACGTGTGCGACAATTTAGCTGCGGTTACGATTTAATCAGATGTTAATCGCTTTCCTTATATAAATAAAATCAATAGATTAGAAATAGGGAAATTGAAAAGTAGTGCATGCTATGTTTTGTGCAGTAGATTTTAACAATACTAATAAACGTATTGTAAAATCTGGAAACTTAACAACTTTAAGTCTTTTGGAGCGCGAGCTAGTTTAGCATCGTACGTTATTATTTCCATGTTTCTCACCTATTTCCGAGTCTGTTACCATCTACATCGGAGGGCTTGTTCTCTGAGAGCGACACGGCTCCTCGGTCAGTGTGTAGGCAAAGACCAATGTTTGTTTTCTGCATTGGCAAAACTTTCGATAATTTCCCTGCAGCACACTGAGCGCGTGGGCGGCGTTGGACCACGGCGCAGCGCTTTGTCTCTGGCAGGCAGCCTGAAGGCCGGGCTGCCGGTGTGAACGCTGCAAACCTGGACCAGCAACATGAAATGTTGAAATGACCTCCACTAGAAAAAATGTCCAAGTACAAGCTACTTCGATTCACCGCTCACTGCAGATTACTGTGTGTCTTTTCCACAAACTTGTCCTCCTGACATTTTAAAATGATTTATACAGCGAGGGGGGAGTTTGAAAGCGTAATATCTAAATGATAGATAATTGAATAACTAAATATATTCAGTGACAAGAGGAGAAAGAATACAGTATGATGTAATGATGCATCACCAGGTCATGAAGGTCATCTTTTCACGTCTTCACTTGAAATTGAACATACAGGTGAGTGCTTTTTAGTGTTTCTCTCTTTTGTCCATTATGAAGGGACATTTTGAAACCACTCAAACAGGCCTGAACTTAACATAATTGACCAGAATGATACAACTTCTGTGCAAATATGAACCATATGGGTGGAAATAAAGAGTCAAAATACAGAGAAGTTCCTGCTTCCTGTTGCAATGCACTGTGGGAAAACCCCTTCATGGATGTTGGATCCATCCCTGGCAGTCCTCTGCATCTATTGCCAGGCAACCAGAACTCTCCGTCCACAGGAGGAACATCTGGTTGTAGCACACCTTCCTCTGATATTGTCAGTGTGTTAAATGACCTTTTATCAATTTGATATTACCACTATTACTGCACCCGACAGTCGCCGGGAGGTCATATTGACTAATACTGAGCCATCATTGATAAAACACTGCTGGATTCCAGAAGCGTGTCGCCTCCCAAAACCAAAGAGATGCGTTTTGGAAAATAATCCTTTTTTTATTAAGTGTCAACAGCGCTTCCTTCAGGTTCGGGTTCTTTCCTTTGTCGTAGTTACAATAACAACCATGTTTTTAAAAGACAGCCACGAGTCACAGTTGGAAAACTGGAAAACTGTATTGATATTATATTGATATCATCTGATTCCCTCCTGAGTACTTTGGCCATACTACCTCAAATATCTGCTCCTGATAACGGCCGTTCAGCGGATTGATATAACTGGTGATCGTACTCCTCTGATCTCAGAGCAGGATGGATTCCTCTGCTGGGTTCAGAACAGGAGATCACAAAGGGAGAAATTGCATCATCATCATCATCCTCACGCCCTGCTGAAAGCAGTCATCGTCATGGCGAGAGCTGTGGAGAGGCAACGTTGTCCCACATGATGACATCCAGTGTCATAACAGACCTCAGCGGCCGTCTGTCTTTGGGTGGTACCAGACTTTCATACCTCTGCTACGGTTTCCTCCGTCCATCACTGCATCCCAGACAGACCTCCACTCCCGGTTGTTCCACGTCATCCTGAAGCTCTCGTCTTCCGCACCGGGTTTTGCAGACGTCTCTCATGGGGTCTCTTCTCAGCGCCACATCCTGGAGGCATCTTCACAGTCGCACCTCTTAAACACATCACAAACTGTTGAAGCGGGTGATTGCCTCGCAGCCTTTTGAACCGTCGTGCTTTGTAAAATAGTAACTCTTGACGCTATGAGACGGCGCTCTCACCTTCGCCGAAACTGAGCATTAATCAACCCATTTGTTTTCATCCGAACCGTCATTTATCGGCTCGTTTTTCATTTAGTTTCAGAGTAAAATTAAAATGAATCAAAAGGGGAACATCATTTTGTCAACCATGTATTTTGTTGGTGGTAAATATTAGGACGAAATATATTTGGATGATTTTCATTTATTTATGAAGATGAAGATGCTTGGAATTCATTGGATGCCAACAAGTTCTGACCATGACTGCAGATGGTTTGAATAAAGACAACAGACGCCTGGATGCTCCGACTCAGGATGGGTATGTCTTCATGTACCTTCACCAGGTAGGTGTCCTGTCGTAGACTTGGCCTGTAGAACATTCACATTACCACTTGTTGGGTTGTGACATTTGACAGCATCAGGGGATGAAAATGGTAAAGCAGTGGTTTTTAAAACAACATTATTATTACGGCAGCTGTTGACAGTCAAACTCCGGCTGGTCAAATGGCTAACAAGTGTATTTTTGGTTGGATGTGACCAGGTGATGTGTAGTTTATGCTTCAGAGCACGTGTTCATTCGTTCCACGCGGTGATGTTGCAGCAACGCAATGATTTCTTTCACGATCTGACGTTCACCGTCCTGACCTTGTTTGAAGCCGAACACCTTGGAAAGTGTTGCAAAAGAAAAGCTGCAGCTTTTGATCTGATCTGTGCTTATCAAGAGAACTTTAGATCAGACCGACGTTGTGTGTGCCGGCGTGTCTGATGATTAAAAGGATCAGTCAGAAGTCGTCTGGTGTTCTTACTTCACGCGGTAAACAGACCTCTTGTAGTGATCACCTCATTGTGAACGGGCTTGATTCTGAGATGATGATAGTTGCCCGCGTTGTTCATCGTAAAGGCCACATTCAAAAAAAGACTCGTGCTCGTAATGACTATAATCACGGACCATAACGGCCCCGTGGGTAAGGGGGGGCTGGACGCTCGGCAAATTATAGGTTGTTATGTGAAATGATTAAGGAAAACGAATGTGATGAAGTTGAAACAGGAAGCGCTGTCAAAGAGCAGGAGAGGCTCCCACCAACAGCTCCAACAGGCATTTAACTCCTGCATAGAACACAAGTTAACTCGGTGCACCCTTGGAAGTTACCAACGCAAGTTTCACCGACACTTTTTGGTGATTTTTTTCCACTAAAAGGGTCGTCCTTGCTGTCAGTCGTTGATTAGCCATCCAGCGTGATGTGGACACGGCTGTCTCCGCGTCTCGGCGGGAGGTCAGCAGGACTTGATGGATGTCTCTCTTTGGAGATTGCACGGCGCCGCAGAGAGGGAGGAGGACCCAGTTCCTGTTATCTATTCACGCTGTGTTACTTTCCGCTCGGCCTAAAAACGGAGCAGGACCTCCCTCCGCAGCACGATTCCATTATTTTTTAGGATCCAGCTAAGGAGCGCATAAAAGAGAATAACAAAAAGCACCTCTTCCCCTCCTGATCCCCGAGCACCTTTTAAGCGGAAATCCACTTAGAACTTGCAAAAGGAGGGGATGAGAAATCCCTTGATTTTCTGCACAAGCGCTGAATATGAGGATAATCTACACAGTACGCCGGTGCAGGGAGCCTTTCACACAGGCTTTGGGTGCCCTCTTAAAAAATACACACAGATGCATGGTAAACCTGACAATAACACTGGCATTTGTAAAGCATAGACACACACACACACACACAGAGTCGTCTCATTCATTTTGTTCCCAATAAGACCGCAAGACGGTGAATCCCATTAGATACGAGAAAACAAAGAGGGGAGCGGCTCATTGAGGAGGAAAAAGACACTCTCGCTCCCTCCTTTTGCATATTCCTTCATGATTCTTGCAAAACCGTCGGGAGATTGATGCGTCTGTCTTTCTCCTACTTTCTGTGACTGCGCGGTGAAGCCGCCGGGCCCCGGGAAACCAACCGAAGGCCTTAAATGATGAATGTATACTAGCGCATCCACCGGGAGGATAAACGATTCTCATATCAGCCGAGAGAGGAAGGTTGATATTGAAAATCATCTGGAATTTGGCCTGGCACAATATTGGAAATCTTTATTCTAATTGCCTGAATGAATTGAATGTGCTGTTCTGATGAATTCAATCTGCCACCGAGGGGATGGTATAAACGAAGCATCACGGGATCGTTTGTGTGTTAACGCGTGTGTGTGTGTGCGCCGGTAGGTAATTCTCACTCACTCACCGCCCCGTGCTGTTGTTGATTGCCTGTGTACTCAAGCAAAAACTCCATTCACAATGCAAACACATCATATAAATGAAACTCCAGCAGCACAGTACGACATATCACACACAGTCAGTCAGAGGAACATGTTTCAAAAACATCTGTTACATGAAGGAATAGGACACGATATCAGTATAGAAAACCAGTTTTATTTCTCATAAGGCTGTCCTGTAATGTACTTATATCTACTGGGGGATAATTGTATGTTTCTCCACTGTGACTAATACTTTCCCACTGTCAATTTGAATAAATCAACTGGACTCTCGCTCTCCGGTGCGGCGAGAGAGAGGGAAATCTACACAACAAAGACGGTCGAGCGGTGGCCCGTGACCACCCTCCACAGAAGAAATAGACACTAACCGTCTGATTATTGTCCGAGTCGTACGGCCCCCACCGCGTCGCGGCGGAGAGCTCAAGGTTGTTAGTGCTGTTTTTCCTTTGTGAGGCAGTTCTATACAGTGTTTTTCTCATCTTTACAGAAACTACAAACATGTTCCGGCTTAACCAGCGACATTTTCTGAATGACGAAAGAGACCGATACTTATTTTTATGACTTTCTGTTGCTTTTTTTTTTCCACTGTAAAGCAGTCCTATTCACACCTGGTGGGGCAGCAGCAGCCGGGAAGTATTAACCCTACTTTTATTCATGGACTGAACACTGTTCCATCGTGGGGCTTCAGCTCCTGATAGAGTCTTAAATATTCTTTTCAGCTTTTTGGATCTGTCATCTTATAGGTAATGTATTTATATATGTATATACACACAAAGTTATCTTACATAGAAACAAAAGAGGTGGTCATGAATTTACATCGGGGCCGTCCCAGGAAAGTCAAATCGGATCCTCATCACGGCGGATGATGGGGGGGGGGAGTCCATGAAGACGGACCTTCAAGCCTCTCGAATAGTCTTCATTAACTCATTATAGGCTGCCAGTGCTCGCTGTCACTGAAATTCCAATGTTTTTCAGTCAATCTCCTCCATGTAATCCCTGCAAAGCCGTCCTGCTAGCGAGTCAAACACAAAGGCTTTTTCCACACAGAAGATAAAAGGACATCAGGGTAATTTCCTTCCCTTGTGCCCTTAGTTCTGAGGATCCCAATTCCAGGTCCGTGTAAGCTCCCCGGCTGGTTTACCTTTTTTGGCAGGCAAGCGCGAATGTCTTCACATAATGTTTTAACCACCTCAAAATAACCCCTGCTAAGCTGTTTCAGTTTTTATGGGAGAGGCAGGATGAGGGAGAGAGAGAGAGCAGATCAGAAACTGGCCACAGCTGCGTGGAAGAGGAGAGTCACCAACATGGGGCTCCTTGATCAAACACGGGATTAGTGCGGTTTCAAATCCTTGGCACCACGCAAGCAAAGCTGTTTTATCTGGGTGGATATCCTTTCTGTGGTTCCAGGTAATCCAGTCAGTAGCCGTGGATGTAATAGTTTTAGACCATTCGATGGGAAGAGAAAAGGGTAGATGAGGGGAAGAGCCTGGCACGCAGCCCTGCGATCGGAGCTCTCTGTTAGGTCCGGGGATGAATCTGCAACACAGAGGAGGAAGAGGAGAGGAGAGAAAACACACATACACTTAGACAGAACAAAGGCATATAAAGTTGCGCGGATTAGGCCCTGAGGAGTTGCTCAACTCGTGTGTTTCAAAGAGAAGGGGGGAGTCTTTTGAACTGCAGAGGCTTAATACGAGCCCCGTCTCACTTCCTGGTTCCTGCTGATACTAAGATCAGACATCGTATACGAGTGGAGACAATGATGACAATGGAAATTTGTTTGGCATTTATAGGTACACCGGGATATCCCTGGTAAAAAAACTATTCATGCATGCTTCATCTACCTTTACAAACTTGATCTCAACTCATCGTTTCTTCTCTCACCACCACCCCACCCGACCCCCAGTCTGCCTGTCCCCCCCTTGTTTGCACCTTTATCCCCGGCCTAAAATCAGAGCTGAGGATTTCCTCCAACGCAATAAAGTGGCTTTGGCTTTGCTAAATGGGATCAGGGTCCCTGCTGTGGAGTCTGAGCCGTCTGTCCCTGACTCTGGTTCAGGGACTTTCTACAGCCTCAGTTGCAGGTCTGCACACATTTCAATGGCACATGGTAAAACCTTGAGACTGCTATTGAATGTCCTACTTCTCAGCATCCTGCTGTACCCGAAGCTCAATGAAAATTCTGTTTCACGATGTCTACAGAGCTAAAGAAGCAAAGTTCATTGGCGTCTTTCGCCGGCAGGGCACACCAGATATTTATGTACCTCACATTTATAAAGTTATCACATGTTCAAACTTTACATCCGAGACATCTGGGGACAATGTGCCAGTAAGAGATCTCATAATCCTGTTTTCAACAAGGAAATACAGCCATGACATTTCCAGCAGGCGGTGGGCAGGTGTGTGTGTTTGATTGAGACTCTGTGAGCGATAACATACTGAGGCACAGCTCCACCAAAGCTTCCTGCCTGTCTTTCAGGAGCAGAGGTTATGCATGCTGCCCCACACATGTGCCATGAAGTTGCCGAAGAGAAGCAGTTGGTATTTGTGTGAACGTTTGTGCAACTGCAACATATTCTGATCTTCCTGCCGTGGTGACGCTGACAACTCAGTTTATTGTGGATGAAACAAGGAGTCGGCTCTTGAACTCTGCTGCTCAATGACCATGACTGCAATCACCTCCGTTGGAGAGACAAGGGGACTCTGCTGAATGTTAATGTGCACTGATATAAATTATTTGTTTGTTGTGTCACAAACATTGACGACACAGCCAGTTAAGTAGTCCAACTCTTTCCGTTTCCCTCCTGAAACCTCCAGATTCCAACCTGACTCCCTCTCTGCTCTGGATGGGACCCTCTGCAGCTCCTCCGTGAGTTTGACGCTCTCCCGCAATGTTACTTAAAGAGAAAAACAATTAATTTTTCAGTCCTAAAAATGAAATGGGTTTTTCCTTGAGCCACCTCTCAAACAAGTTTAATTTAAATCAGTACAGTAGTTTTTCTTCAATCCTGTTAAAACTCAGATAAACAAATAAACTCTCAGTATCACCGTCAGAGGCAAACACAAGCTCTTTAAGGGAATGTGGTGCAATGCTGAACAATCGTCCTTGAAACAATGAATTCTAAACTAATGCAGCTAAATTGACTTTTCTTTCTTTTGTTAGGACATTAAGTGTGTTTGGTTTGTATCCAACTGCTGCTGTTAAAGCTGTTAAAGCTGTTAATGCTGCACCTGCTGTGCATTGGATTTGTCTTATCTCCTGTTCATTTGTGTTGGTATATTAATAAACTTAACTCATTAATGTTTTAATAATTAGTTATTCAGAGGTTATACTCTACTTCTACCTTAACAATGTGGCCTCATTCATCCATTCACACATAATGAGTATTACTAACTGTGCATCCTCTTCCTCCTCCTGTCGCTTCCTGCAGATAACTTACAGTCTAAATCTGTTATTGCAACCTCCCACTGCCTCCATCATCCTGCTCAAACCCCACTGCTGCGACATCTTAATCATTTACTTTTTATTTATTTTTGAAAATTGAATTGTGCCATGTTCTCTCTTCATTCAACCACCGAATATCAAATGTGACTATGTCCATGTTTCTGTAGAACGTAGCAGCTCCAGCAGTCATGTATCTAATAAAACTTTTTACAATAGGATGGCCCGTTATATTTTATCATAGGTAGCATAGCTGAGACTGACTGGAACATCCAGTTTGACCTTCAGCATTTTTTCTTTCTTACAACAGAGGTGGTCACCCCAACTTCTTGGCGATATGTCGCCCCCTGTTGGCCTGTAGATGGCGACACATGGTTTGGAGTATAAAAATACGGAGCGCTAGCATGTTTATTTGGAACCAAACTCTACCTTTAGACAGAACTTGGCAGTACTGACACATCCTCCGTTGCATTGTTCCTATTGAAATCGTTGAACTTCAGCTGCTTAAAGCAAGTTACAGTAGTATAATGTCGTTTTGCTTAGCAACAAGTGGCAATATTTAGATGCTGGCACATGTGATTGTGTTGGTGTGTTGACGGAGGGAGTACCACACTACTTGAAACATAATTTGAAGGGAAAAATTATAACCGTTCGACCAGCCGTGTCATGTCAGTGGAAGCGGCTAAAAACAGAAGATGCCCTCGTAGCAGGTACGTGGCAATTAGAGCTCCCTGACTTCCATCTACATGCACAGCAGTTGTGTTAAAATGCAGTTTCTAATGACTGTCATTACAAGGAGGGAAGAGCAGCACGGAAGGAACGTGTGTTAGGTCCGTACCGAAGGTTTTGAGTTAGTTCCTAGTGCCGTAGTGCAAGAACAGACATCGTGGCTAATTACAAGTCACCGTACCATTGAACATGGTTTTGACGCTGTTATTTTAAAGTCAAATAGTTACGTTTTGTTGGTTTCAGATGATGTTTTCTCACCTTCCTCTGTACAAGTTGGTCTCTTTCCCCTCCATAATCCTTAAACAAAGTTATCCTCTGCGCTCATCTGTTCGACATTTGCATATGTATCATGCACAATAATATATCAAAATGCGGTTGGAGAGAATAACCTCTGCCAGAAGCGGAGCAGTCACAGGTCACAGTCTCTGCCTCAGATACAATCCACCAGAGGTTTGTTAGCAGGAGAAGAGCAGTCGTATGCAAATGCTGTCATCTCAACCTACAAGTATGCAAGTATGCGTGTGCCCAACAGTGTCCTCTGTTCTTGTCGTCCTCTGTCTCTTTAAATGAGCGCTGTAGCAGGTAGCAGTTGATTGCTCAAGGATTTCCTGCCTATCCGATCCTTGCTTGCGACTAAGCCGTCTGCATTCTAATTTACTGGCAGCATTAAATTGCAATTTACTCAGACTTCAGACAGTAAAAAAAGGAGCCAAGAACAATTGCCTTAGCAAAAGAATGTGGTGTAAACAGCCGTAGTATTTCTCCCATTTCTTGTTTGACAAGTCAATCATGCCAACTCAAAAAAAAAACCCCTTCAAACAGCACTAAACAACTCCCTCTAAGAGACGACTCCAGACATCAAAGTACAATGAGGTGCATTTAATGTGACATTGACAATGGGACAAGCAAAGGAAACAGGTATAAATGAATCAGTAGCACTTGGAATGAACTCGTCCGTCCTGAACCTGCGTACGAATGTCACGGCCATGACAGTGTGGACGCGGCAGCCTCAAAGCCGCCGGTCTCACACGGCTCACTGTGTGAATGCTCTTATGTTTGTCTTGACATGAAACAGGACGGGACGAGCTGCAAATGATTTCTCCCTGAAGTCAAACCACATGTGACACGGCCACTTTGAGTTACTTCTGACCAACTGTGGAGTGGCTGTGCCACAATCCCACCAATTAGATGCAGATGCATCTGCTAACAGGTCACTTTAACTCTGAGACTGTCTCACAGCTGAGCTCAGTCACGTCACCGTGTGTTATTTTGTTTGAAGAAGTGCCCTCCGCTCTTTTTAATAAGGGCCACGCGGCACGCCGAACAGCACGTGAATCATGTTTGACGAGTCGGAGGGTAAACAGCCTGCAAAGCGTCGAAGACGGCGGTGTGAAAGAACGGATTCACTTCAGTTCAACGCTAATCTGGATAATTACATACTCTATAGAGGAACCGCCGTCTCCTCACACGGTTAAAACATCCGCTGAACATGAATAAGTGGTTACGCTAAAGAGCCAGTAGACAAACTGAATGCACAATGAGGATTGAATTGCAAATGTATAAGATTCCTGCCTTCATACTGATGAGATATTCATATTTAATCCAGCACAGGTTACCGAATGAACATAATCCTTTTCACTATCATCACATGTGGGGGAGAAAAGCTGTTTTCATTGCATTCTATCTCATTATGCCTGTCGCTCTTAAGGAGTGTAATTGTTTGGAAGAACCAGAAATTGATTGATCTGTTTAGCCAGTGGAGCACGTAATGCAGATCTATGGTGGGCAAGTGTTTCTGAGGGGGGCTGCCCAGCCTCATCCTCATCTTCACTGTGACTTCCACAAACAAAACAGGCCTGCATTGTCTGCGGCTACAGAGCAGCAGCGGAGGGCTCGCTGTCTGAAAGACATAAAGAAAGAGAAGAAGAAACATGGGTGTCAGCCACCGGCTTCGCTTGACTGCTTAGTTTCCATGCCAATTGCTATGAAATATGATGATGAAGCCTGTGGGCGAGTGAACATGTGCGCGCCCGCTGCATTGTGCTCCGCCGTGCTTCTGCGCCCGACACTCTTCGGAGCTAAATGGAAACCTGCTGGCGAAATAAATGGCAACACAATGCCGTGTTGTTCGCTTGCTGGCTCGCGAACGAGCAAATACAAATGAGGCAATTTGGCCTGAGAGGTAGGTGAATGAGGAATGTTGATTAAAGAAGAGAGCAGAGTGCAGGATAAAAGGCCTTTCATGTAGCCGGTGGGCTATGCTGTGTGTTGATAGCTGCTTCAACAAGGGCCCACGGATGGGGATAAGGATATCAAGTGGCCTCTGATAAGAGCCACACAACTCACGGGAAGAAGCCTGCCGGGGGTTCTCGTCTCGTGTGAGCGCACGTGCGCGAACCACGGATCAATCGCATCATACCTGTGTGTGCATACACAACTAGGAGCACACACACACACACACAGAGGAGTAAGTAACATGTCACAGACTGGGTCCTAATGGGATTGGCAGGCCGCTGCCAGGAACCGAAAACAAGCCCACACAGTGGCCAAGAGCAAGAACGAGACACGGAACAAAGGAAGTGATAGAAGGAGAAAATAACTGAACCTGCAATTACTCACTGATCACAGAGCGCCGGGTTCTGCTGTGAACCTTGGTGTGTGTGTGTGTTTTAATTTGCTGCTACAGCACATAATCATCCCTTTATCTACTGACAACATATATGCACTATATATATATTTCCACATTTTAGTGATACATGTCCAACCGCTTATGTCAAAACACAGCAACTTACATTTTATTTATAGGGGCTGTGCTTGTGCTCTGTGATAAAGTATTTACCGTGGGTGGCGGTGCGTTCAGCATTTGTGTCACGCCTGCCTAATCATGCACAGCATGTAAACACACACTTGATTATTTCGCACTGAGTATTTGGGTTAATGAGAAGTCATTGAACATGAGTTGGTCCCCACTCCTACCGCCTGACACTCAAGTGCATACAGTGATGTGAGAGAGACGGGGAAACAGAGACAAAAAACAGCTGGAGAAAGACTAACCTTTACAGAAGCAAGAATGCAGCTCAATTTCTGTTGACGTATCCTCTGCATTTTGCTTCCGGAAGCTAAAAAGGGGAGTATGGCTGGGTGTTCTGCAAAGAGAGGGTCAAGAAAAAAGGACACGTGTGTATTGGGTTGAAAAGCAGCTTCAGGCCTGACCTTTTGGCCCTCGTCTCTGAAGATGGTGATTCAATTAGACAAAAGCCATTTTATTTTCTGGAAATGTATTAAAGTCACTCTACGAAATTTGTGTGCAAAAAAAAAAAAAAAAAAAAAAATCCAATCTTGACTTGATGAACAAATAAAGTCATTTCGGTCAATCATCACTTCAAGATTAGTTATTTCAAATTGTGCAAAGGAGTGAATAGAGAATTAGAGATGCATTCTTTAGAGTGAGCAGAGTTCTGCACCTTACCTGGAGAGACTGCAGAGACCTTCGATCAACTCTTTTATTTTGGAAAATGTGAAGCCAGTGGAGGTCTGGTGAAAGTACCTGCTGGTGTCTCAACCTTGGGAAGCCCCATGTGGTCTAACCTTCACTGACTGCTCCATGTTTCCCTGCCATCATATTAGTCCCTGCTTCTATTCAAAGTCATTGTCATCAAGCATTAAGAAAAAGACGGGGGGGTTTGCTGATCGCAAGCAGGTGGGGGGGCGAGTCAATTAAATGAATACAAATCGGGTGATCAACCTGTCACGGAGTGCTGGACCGCCGGCTTTGAGGACTTAACTCCCTTCATTATTTTTGCTATGCCAGACTCACAGTCGGTTGACGGAGCCGAAAGGGAAGAATAAGAGGCCCTTAACTTTATCTACGTGTGGCCTGAGGCAGAGCCCACCTGTTTGTTCACCGCCTGCTGTAAAGTCTGTTTGTTTTCTACCACTTTGGGCACTTGGATAGTTTGCTTACAGCGAACAGAACCCACTTTGTTATATAAAAGGGCACTGACGCGCTGCGGTTTCTGAATATTCTTCATTCAGTTTGATCCCTGCGCACCTTTTCAATCCAAAAGGTTTGTGTTTACTTCATTGTTAAATTGTAGAAGATCAATCCAGACTGAATCAGGCAGTCGGCGAATAAACAATTTTAAGCCTCTTATCAAAATATATAAATTCGTTTTTTGTTAAAGTAGAATCTGTCTGGCATATATAGAGTTTATTCTTGGGATTGCCTCTGCAGTACAAACAGTGCAGGCATATGCATTGCATGTGTAGGTCCCCATCTGTGACTGGCGAGTGCAGGTGCATGTGTGTGTGTGTGTGTGTGTGTGCTTGCATGTGGATGCATTTGTCCTGCGTGTATGATGTCTCACCCTTGTGGTCTTGATTTTATTCCCAGAGGAGCACATCCATCCAGAGTTGTCAGGCAGCGTCTTACACTCTTCTCCCTCCAGACACGGTTCCATCTCACACCACCATTTCCCAATTACAATGGAGGCTGCGGAAGGTGAGCACACACGTGTAACAAGGCGTGTTAGTGTGCAGGCACATTCACGTACGTCAGCCAACATCTGCATGCACAAGTATTGTAAACATTTATACATAATTAAAACACAAGTATAGTTAATAATGTAGGAATCACATGAAGTAGAACACATGCAGCAAGCGCCCACGCAAACACATGATGAGCACATATTAACCTCGGACGCACGTCTGTCCAGAACATCTGCACCGGAGGAACACGTCTGTGTCTCTAGGTGAATGTTTTTCTTCCTCGTTGGCCTCAGAGCAATCGTACGCCCGTTGTTGAATGGGCACTTTGCTGCCGACAATAACGTCTTACACCGACGGAAATTAATCATTATTTTGTTTTGATATAACTACATTTCTTGTCGGGACGCAATCTCATCTTTAATCAAAACTAATTGCCTCTCATTAACATCCACTGAATTCTTCCTCCAGCGATGGGACGAAAACAAATACGTTGTCTTCTCTCTCTCCCCCCTCGCTCTGCTTCGCGTGTGTGTGCGTGTGCATGTGCATGTGTGTGTGTGTGTGAGATACAGTATGTCCCTCAAGAAATATGTTTTATAAAACATGGAAATTGTATGTTCTTACAATTACTGTGGTGTATACGTTGAGTTGATCACGTGAGGGATGCACTTCCCTGTTTGTTTCAACATGTGAGAACTTATCTTCACTTATAAAAAGACATCATGTGATTAATTTATTAACCATAATGCTGGAAAAACATCTCCATTTTTTCTACCATCTTTCTGAGCGCAAACCAGAAACCTTCAAAGAAACGTTGGCAGACAGAACAGCAAAGTTTGTTCGTCAGTTTTTCCTCTCCCGAGCCAGCAGAAGGATACGAAGGTCAAATAACCGGGTGGATGTACTGTAAGTGTTTTATTTCTCCCCCCTTCTGTTTGTGTTACCAACTTTTACAGGCAGAGAACTTGTGAATATGAGCGACACAACAGCCTGAAACCGATGGAAGAAGATGTTTTAAGAACAGTCGCTCGGGGGAGACTGACTGCCACAGCGAGAGCATCCAGCAGCTGTGAGCCCGACCTTTGGCTTCCCCCTGGATGTTTACCTTCATCCACTAATTACCGCATGTTGCTCCATCATCCACTGGGCCTCCTTCCTCCTCTCCTCGTCTTCATTAATGTGTTGAATATGCATTTCTAGGAAACATGTTTACATTCAGCTGTTCAGATGCGGTAAAACACCATATGCAGGATCTCCTTGTTAACTGTCGAAACACGACCGGGCCTGAGGAGACGTGTTTAATCAGTTCTACCGAGTGATGATGATGATGATGATGATGATGATGTGCTGCTGCTGCACCGCCACCGTGCTAAAGCCCCTTTTGTTGCCGCTTGGGAACACTCAACTTGTTTTCCAACGTTCCATCGGGAGGATTTACAATCAACAATGTGACTGCGGAATCAACTCGAAAATTGAAAATTGTCAAGTAACACCTGCAAAGCGGGAAATCTATTTCTTCAAATGAAAGCGGAAAGAAAAGGAAGTTAAAGAACGAGGCAGCAGATTAAAACGGGCCAGGCAAGACGCCTTGCATGAGAACTCAAGGATTATTTATATGAGGAGCATCGAGAGAACTGCAGTAAAACAGACTTGTTATAAACTTATTTACTACTTTCTATGATGAGTAAAACAGTTTGAGGTAGATAATCTTTAATAAATGTGGATCACTGTTCAAAATGTAACTGCAAATGTCGGCCACTTAATATCATTGTCTAAATATAATTATTCAACAATCACCATTGTTATACAAATATAATTATGAAGCACTAAATTAAATTAATAATTGTAATATTTCTATTAAGAATAATATCCCTCATTTTATTGTTTTGAATGTCTTGCATTACTTGTGTGTTTCATGTTTTCAATAGTCCTTGACAATACAAGGGTGTCCTTTCATGATATTTTGTTAATTAATATTCTCCTTTCTTTTTTAATCGTCATGCTTATAAATGTATTGTTGAGAGCGGCTCTGTAGAATTTGTCCAGGGACCACAGATGAAAAAAAAAAAAAAAACGCTGGTGCATTTAGAGTAATTTTTATTAATGTGCACTGTCCCTGTTAAACTAACCTTGAAATAAATAAAATAAATTGTATGCGGAGCCTGTGCAATGTTTTTGAATGAGCCAGGGAAGAGCTGGTTACACAAGAGTCGACTCGTCAGCGGGGCTCATCGATTTGTACTTTTGTTTTGTTTTGACTGGTTTTATGTTCCTTTGGTTTGTTTTGACCACTAAAATATGTCAGAATTGTGCATCATGTGTACGAAGGAGAGGCCGGCGCCGGTTGCTCGGTGACGAGCGCCGACATTACACAGCACGAATGTCCCTGCTTAGAAGAGAAACAGTGTGCGGTCGATGAAATCTGATGACAACTAATAAGCATGAGTTAACGGAGAGAGCACAGCACCTTAAATCATGTGTGTGTCTCTGTTTGTAGAATTAGACTGGCTCTTTTGCTTAATATATCTTTTGGCATGTATGTAGACTTTAATTGAGATTTTTGTTGCACATGAAGCACTAAAACCCATTAGAGTATCAATAAGTGCTCCAAGACTCATTGACCTGCCTCTTTATTCAGCAGCTGTAAGAGTTGATGCCTTAGTGGTGGTGAACGCTCCTCTGGTGCCGGTGAAGGGATGATGAACGCAGCCCAGACCCGGTCCGATTGACTATTTTAATAGTTTATTCTGTGATTGTCGGTCTTCAATAAGTAACAAACCCGTGTGCTGTTTCCTTAAATTACACAATATCTGAACTCATGTTCAACCAGAGTATTTCCTGGGGTGCAACTCCCCAGGTGGCTTCGTCTGTTTGCTTAATTCCCCACTTAAGCACCCCGATCTCATGCCACACATGCATTATTAACCAACTGTTAAATTGTTAAACAACTGGTGATTTCTTCGGCTCTGCAAGTTCATGCTCATATCATGGGTATTAAAGACAGGTTGAACACGGCCTTTTGGTTCCTTTCATATTATCCTTTTGGTTTTCTGCCGTGTGAGGTTCTTTGACTAAAATCATTAGATATAAATGATCCTGTCTGTGTAGTTCAACGCGTGTGAGCAGGCCTACATCACATATTCTGAATGAACTCTGAATAATTCTCAGTTTAGTGCGTGAACTGCAATGCAAATGCTCTGTTAACAGATAAAAACAGCAGTCTCACATGAACGTCAGCGTCAATATCCTGCGTTTCTATAAATGATAATAACCTGCGTCCACATCCAGATGCTGATGGAATGTTAGCTATTTATATAAATGATCCGGGCCCATCAATTAATACACAAACCATTAATGACGCACTTATTATGACTTCATTTCATGGACTGATTTACTTTCAGCACCACTAACTGAATTCTATTGTCTCTGGGAGCACCTGAGTGAAAAATATCGCCCTCCGACATTCCCCGAACCCCCCGTGGGGGGCGCTATCACCTCCAATAAGAAAACAAATCCAAGAAACCAGAACTGTTCATGTCCGGTCTGCTAGCCACAAGAATAAAATGCAGAATCAAGTCTAATATGAACAGAGACAATTCATGTCCATGGCTGCACCCGGGGCAGGACATCTGGCTCTGACCTTGACTGTTGGAGGGGAACCAACTCTGGGCCGGGATCCATGCATCACTTTGGTGGTCACTGACCTCTAACAGTCGCTTCACTTTAACTGCTCCCTGTGCATTCGTCATGGAGGGTATAACCTCTGGACCAACATCAGCAAACTTTACCCCTCCTGTCTGCTGGGGAACCCGGCGTAACGTTGGTAACTGTCCCCATTTGGTCCAACCTTTCACTTTCATATCCGTCTGTTTACAATCGGAAAGCCGTCAATGTGATGTAAAGGACCAACACCAATTAACACGATTTCACGTCAGCATGAACTAACAGTGAACTGTCAAAGATGACAGATGGGCTCGGGGATAAACAGGAAACAAGAACTGACAAGAGCGTCTGATTCAAGATGTTTGCCATGCAGCAGACTGCTTTGATGGACAAACAACCACGAGTGGGACTTGAATTGATTGAAGAAACATGAAGCGATGAACCTTTTACAATCGCATCCCCTCAGATCACTGGTGAGCAGCTCTGTGATGGATTGAACTCACTAACACGTCCGTCCCAGACAGCAGAATGTTTGAAAACCTTGACGAAAGAGGGAGAGAATTGATTTCTGTCCGTGTCAGAATGGGACCGCGTGACCGTGGGTTCAAAGAATAGTTTGTTTTTTTTATCTCGGAGCGACTGCACAGAGCACGTTGGTCGTCCTCATAATTTATATAATAATATATAATTAACGGTAAACCGATGGCTCTTCCATTCAGCTACATTTGGTCGGCCACGTTAATCAATGACAGCAGAACTGGAGCGCCGAGCAGTTAGTCTTCAGATTCTCACACCCGCTGCAGAGGATCGATGCAACAGTTAGATAATACTGAACAAGTGGCCCGACTCTGAGTCCTCCAGTTGTCTCTAACCCATGAAATATTTACAGTACTGCTCTGAAAGTGCCTGATTTATACAGTTATTAACCAGAAACTACCAAACAATCATTCAATAAATCGACTGAATTACAGCGAGTTGGTTGGTTTAAACATGTGAATTAATCTGAGTGAAACAGAGGCAGCAGCTCGAGCATTGTGCAAAAATGTATTAAGTATTGGAAGGGTCACGGGATCATGAAGAAAATCTCCCCCCCCCGGGATTAATAAAGTATTTCGGATTTTCTTCGCCCTGGAACGTAAGGTCAGTTTTAACAGAGTCACTATTCTGCATTAATTTACTCTCAGGGAAGAAACAGTCGAGAGTAGAGTTAGAGAAGAGTTTGCATTTCCAACCGCACAGATTTTATAAATTTCTGAAATTCGCATTTTAAATCTCCGACAGTCATCCTGGAGGAATCCCTGCGTTCTCCTGTGATTAACACCACCCAGGACGGTTGTCTTCGGTCGTGTATTCTTCTAGCAGCAGGGCTTCACACATATTTTTTTAACTGTAATAAATTCTTAATGATGCCAAAGACGCATCCATGTTCTTCACATTACCTCAAACCAGAACAGCTGACACAATAAAGGGACACATGGAACACAAATATCATAATCAACAGCAGTATAATACACAATTTGACTTCTATAGTATATATATATAAATATATGTGGTATATAGTTTGTTGCGTAGGAGTATGAATTTGTAATTGTGTATTTGTGTTAGCATCCCTGTAAACGGATGAACAATGGATCCCCTGTTTCCTCTGGTTATTTCCTTTCTGTTGGCACTAAAGCAATTTTGGTAAATCTACCTCCCACACGGAATGACAACGATCCGCCTTGTTTCTGTGTTTCTTACTACAGCCGCAGACTCAGCAGTGAGAGCAGCAGGAAATAGGATGCTGCATTTGAAACAAAAAAACAAGAGACCTTTCAACTCGAGCTGGGGGTCGGGTTTTCTCTCGGCAAGCTAAAGGTCGAGAATCACGTCGTCGATACTGAAGGCGCTCAGCGGGAAAGAGGGTAAAACCGGCTTCACGATCATTATCCTCAACTTCTGGGATGACACAAGCATCTTTTTAGGACCCAGGAGGATTGAAGTTTCTGTTAGTCTTTTCCTTCCGTCTCCCTGTGAGTCTATTTGTCGGGAAGAGAAAGGAGTTGTTGTTTTCTATTGTACAGTATAATGTGCTCCTTCTGTTCATCCCCACAGGCGGAATCCGCAGCAGGTTTGCATCTTACCGATGACATACAGTAGCAGGGGACCTCTGCAGAAAAAAATAGAGCTGTGCTGTCGGAGCGAGAGCTTCAATAACGGGAAGATGTAGTGTTCACTTCCTGTTCTTGGGTTGCATGATTATGGACTCCATGAGAGCAGTCTCACACGTTTCTGTTCACTAAACACGTGCAAGGCCAACATGACAAACTGTTCCTTCCGATAACAACGACGACCCTCGTGTAACCAAACAAAATAGCATGCTTATGATTCACTGTAATTCTTAATGTGCATCTGTTTGACCAGCAAAGTCTGTGATTGAATTACAGCGTTTCCCAATGCCTCTCCTCAAGTAGCGTCCATGTGTGTCCTCCACCCCCCCTCCGGATGTATCTCAAATGTACCATGACAACCTGTCATGCTCTGCTATACGCACCCGCGGCCAAACAGAAGGGTTCATTCCCCATCAGTGATCAGCGGCGAGCCGGCATCTGCATGCATCTCGCGTTGAAAGAGTTTTCTACTACAGCGGCTACATGACAACACAAAGCGGTAGCATGTGTGCATATTAGGACATCTGCATGCATGTGTTGAGTTAATGCGTGTGTTCCTGTGTATGTGTCCGCACTGTGGCTGAAGGCTTACACGTCTCATACACTGGGATAAAGGCAGTGGTGCAGTGATGAGCGCCTAATCTGAGTGCATGTCACCGGCCCAGCGAGGCTGGGGAGATATGAGCGTTTGACTTGTTAAAAGGGATGTTTTTCACTAAGAGCCTCGTTGGCTCTGACATAACTGGGGCATAGTTCTCCTTGTCAGAGCTAATAATCAATTCCCACGACAGGGATAATCTGACAGCGAACCCCCACTGAGCATGACACCTCCCAACACAAGCTGTAGTCACATCCCCATATATTAATCACAACCAAAACAGTTACCAATAGCAACTGAAGTAGCCTCATGTGGCCGGTATTCATGAGGTGGTAAACATTCAACAATAGGACTCATGTTCACTGTTTGCTTTGATGTTGGAATTTGATGCTAATGAATGATAATACAGCACATCAGGGAGATCGCCTGTTCCTGCTAATCTGGCCAAAGATAAAGGCGTGCTCACTCCTCCGGGCTCTGCATGTGTCCAAAGCGAATGACCTCTGAAGAGATACTTTTGATTTTCATATCAGAGCGCTGGTCATTTTTTATTTTGTGTTTTTTTGGAGGCGCATAACCTGTGCATGGTACAGCGGCGGCAGGTGTCCCCCAAGGGGGTGAAGAGATGAGCTGGGCTGCAGCATCGTTCCTCATGTGGACGGAACATTAATAACACAGAGACCTGGGGGGAAAACGCCATCTGGGCCAGGTCAGTGCACTGCTGAGGGGACAGACCACTGACTCCACAAGTCTATAATCCCTCACACGGTGCAACAGCAGCCCGAGGGCCAAGGTGACAAAAGGCAACTTTCTGGCGTAGTTTTCCGAGACAATCAAAACCCTTGAACGGCATGCTCCCCTCCTGTGTCAGTGTATTTCCTCACTTACAAAAAAAAAGGACCCTTTTAACCCCAAGCAGTGTCTGTGTGTTGTTGTTCCTGTCACATTTTCACCCACTTTGGGCTCAATTTCCAGTGCAATATAAAGCCCTTCACTTCTAGAGAAGCAGAACAATCATAGGAAGACGTATAGTATATATATAGGGATCACTCCAAAATGTCTGAGCAGACATGATATATGCAGAAGATGAATTTCTTTGATGAATTATTTGACCACAATGTGTCACCGATAGCGGAAAAGAGCCATGACACATCTTTTCAACCTCTATAAACTAGATGTTTTTAATTATTTATAGGTCTCTCACATCCGGTGGCCTCCAGTTCTGCCAAATGTTCACTGAATTTTTGTCAAGAACTTTCATCTCAGCTGAGTCACGGCTTCCCAGTTGGTCTTCTTTTTTTTTTTTTAACAGGGTTTCAATGGTGCAGACAGTCTATTCCAGGCAATATTTGAAATTAAACATGTAGAATATTTATAAGTTTTACTATAAAAGCTCAACTAATTTGTGTTTTAACTGCTTCTACATAGATGGATGGTGTCATTTTGGAGATTAAGAAATCTGTGGAAGCAACGTGGGAAACTGCAAATGAGCCCTTCTGAATAATCACATAATTATGTCTCATAATGATCTCATGATTATTGTCTGCCCTCAGGTCCTTATCCCATGTTGGCTCCCCCGGCGTTGGATAAATAACACCCGGGGATTCACTGTGGAGCAGATTTAATTCATGGAGAAGGGAAGGTAAAGGCCGTACGTTTGTTAAGTTGTGGTGTGCTGCACTCATTTCCATTTTTATCACTTCTCCACCTACAACTGCTTGTTAATCAATAAAATAACAACAAGGGTTTTTCTTACTGCGGGAGCCGGATCCATCGAGGCATGAAGGTTCAACATCTGCTGCCATGGCTGAATCTGTGTGATGTACGTTTTTCAGATTTATTTCTATATGAGGTTTTTTCAACGTCTGCGTGCGGCTTCGGACTTTCAAATGACACGGTGAGAATAGTCATCGAGCTGCTTCCACGGTTACGCGTTGTACTTAATCTGAAAGACGGAGGCTCTTCAAGTGTCGAAGGGGGACCGCTCAAATCAGCGAGCATCACGCCAAAACGAAAATAAGGAAATAAATCTGTTCTTGTTTGAATGAGTATGAAAGGTGAGCGGCTGCTGGGGAGACAGAGACTCTCTGTCTGGATCTCCGTACAAGGAGAACACTGTCTGCTCGAAGAAGAAATCTGCATCTCAAAGTCACAGATCTGTAGATGTGTCTTTTCGGACGGTGTCTCCAACCGCCGAACAAACAAGACATCAATTACTTTATTAATCAGAATTTCTCAAGGACTGAGAATTCATCTTTCCGCCAACCCAGTAAAAAGCTCTTGTGTGTCTTCCTCATATCTAATTCATATTCCGGTGTCAGCTGTGGCTAACCAACCCTGTGAAGCCCACTGAGCAGGCCTGTCTGACCCTTCATGTAACATCCCTCATAATGAAGTTTTTTCCGTGCGTCTTTTCTTTGTGGGAGGACGGTCGGGGTGATGCCTTTGATCTCTTGTGACGTTTGAGGTGAAAAGATCGAGATTGAAGAGCAATAAACGAGCTTCACGGCATGAAGGAGGCATCGCGGTTCTGTCTCGGTAGGTTTGTGACTTCCTGTCTGCTTCTCTTTTTTTTTTTTCCTCCTCCCATGAAGTTGGCTGTGTTGATTGTTTCCCCCAGCTGAGGTAATTCAGGTGCACTAGCCTGGAGCTTCCCTGACTTGTGTTTATTAGTTATTCATTTCCATCATCCCGATCCGCCTGAGGCAATGTTATCTGCAACGTGCTCCCTGCTCAGGTGTTCAACAGCCCCGGATCATCCTCACGATGCCCAGCAGCACTGCACTATTGGGCTCTTAATGGTTGGATGCATTTTTATTATTAGCACAGCCACATAGAGACAATAGAGAACACTAAATTTCCCTATGTACTAGATGAGTCAAAGGCACTCCAAAACTAGGGGCACGTCCAAGAGGAGAGACTTGGTATTGGGCCTCGATGTAACTCCCAGGTTTAAGTCCATATGTTTTGTATTGTATTTGCGTATTGTGGTATTTTAGCACACAGGGTTATTTAGAAATTCTGAGTTTAGTCCAGATGATAAACTTTAGCAAACCAAGACAGACATGATGCGACTAAACAGGGTCACCAACATTTAAATGTCCACGTTCATCCCCCATAAGCTGCTGATGGTCATATCTCGCAATACCACTTTGTACCACAAGAGGCAGCGGGGAGCCGCTGCAGTGCGACGGACTGTGTGGCTGTACCGGAGGGTACTAACAACCTCCCTCTTCATGTGGAGTGATACATGAGTCCCGAGTGTCACATACTGTAGCAGCGCGAGGGAGCAGCGGTCCGGGCCAGCCACCCGGCTCATTGCGGTCACAGCAATCTCAGTCTTTCAGTCACTGCACAAAGCTTGTGGCAATAAGTGAGAGTTGGGTTGTAAATCAACTGGTAAATTGAGTTTCTCCCTCTTCCTTCATGCTGAGGATGTTAACATCTGCTTGTTTCTTACAATAGAAGGTCGACAGTCCAACTTTCTGGTTATACGTTCCCCCTCTTGGTTAGAGATGTTTAATATGAACTTCTGGCTCTTTCAAATTGAAACGTGAAGCGTTCCTTTAACAGAAAATAATCCCTTAACTACTTTGAGAACAGTTATTCCTCAGATTTGCCTTCACTCAGTAATAATAAGTCAGAGAACACATGCTGGTTCCTCACCATCCACACAGGAGGGTTTGTTGCGTGTCGTCCCGGCCACTTTCCCTGGTAAACAGGAGCACTTGACTGTCTGAGAACGCTCCTCGATGCGATTCTTGTTACAGCATCGGTGGGCTGCGATCACCTCACATGTTCCTCCTTCTGCAGACGGAGAGACAAGACACAGAGGGACACGGTCACTGCATGTGTGAAGAAAACATGTCAATTAACAGAGGCGTCTTCATCGAGAGGTCCTGGATTTGTCGTTAATTATCTTTACACGTCTGATTTTAACATTAAAAATCCAAATGATGAACAATGATCTGAAGGAAAAATAAGCTCCGGGAAGCTCAGCTACCTCCCATCATATCAGTTGAGACACGCTGCAGTTCAATTATTTGGAACTCACCCTGTAAGTATGTGTAACAAATTGGCCCTCAAGGCATCTCATTTATGACACCTAATTGCCTCTCACTCTGTGCAGGCTGTCCTCACTTCATACCAATCAGCTCATGATGAAGATCGCATCAAGCACTCACAATGTATTAATGTGCCTGTGTTTGCATTTTTATACCTCCCATACGTTGACAAGACGATTATAAAGGGACAACTTTTGTCTTTGCTTGTTCAGTGACACCTGGGAGTCATAAGATTTAAATGGCGCATTTACATCTCGTGACTGAGCCAACCTGGTCTTATAAGGCTGTACGTCACCAGAGCACAATGTACAGTGACGGATGCCGAGTAATGCTGTACACAAATACCGTGGAAAGCGATGTGTTAGATAGCGGTGCAGGGTCAAAATAACAATAGGAAGGATAGCCCAGGGGAGGCAAGGGGTGATGGAGCTGAGGGACACCCCGTAATGGTTGAGACAGAGAGAGGGAGAAAGAGAGAGGGCTAGAGGACAAGGTGTGTCTGACTACCAGGGACAGGCCATGCCAGTGAGTAATGAGGGAGACACTGGAAGTGCCCCCTTCCCACAATTATATAGCGAGGGGCTAATGCAGCCAGCGGAGCTGCAGGAAAGAGGCCCTCCATCACTGCTCTCTCCTTTCCTCACGCCCCCGGAAAAACTCTTTATCTTCCCATGACAGGCACGGCAACAGACACCGGCATCCAGCAATTAAAGTGGAGCTCTTCCTTGGACAGAGGAGGAGAGGAGAAGGAGAGGAGAGGAGAGGAGAAGGAGAGGAGAGGAGAGGAGAGGAGAGGAGAGGAGAGGAGAGGAACCAGATCAATAGAATGGACAATAAGGGGAGGCAACCAAATGCCCCTTCCCATTTCCCGTTTCAGCCTTCTCCTCCTCATCTGTACCGAGCTTTAAAGAGGACATCCTGCTGCGGAGAGAAGATGCATTTGCTCCGACCGCTACGACAACAGCCGGTGTGTGTTTCTCTGGCTGGGCCGGTTGTGCAAATGTTTGAAATGGCTCGAGTCATGAATTACAGAACTGAGCTCCCAGCAGCATAGACAAGTTTGGCAAGAGTTTTCTTCTCCCCTTCCCTTCAACGTCTGCCGCCGCCAGACCAAAGGCTGCCGAGTCCCGGATTAAAAGGCAAACATTTGCACTCCTGCTGGACTGTTCTGTCATGCAGTATTAATGTTCCTCTCTCAGCACTTGTTGTTGGAAATGTCTGTGCAGGAAGAGGTAGAACATAGAGTATAAAAGTGAGGAGAAGACTCCCTTGAGTGTGCTAAAAACCCCAAACCCCACAATGTGTTGGTGTGTTGAATATTTCACTGACAGCTTCCTGACCCGCAGATTTGCTTTCAAGTCAAACTAATCTCTGAATAAGTGAGGAGTTTAGGTTGCGTCACAGAATACTAAACCGGCTGCGGTCCCCCCGAGCGAGCTCCCGAACCTGTTTCGCTGCTCAAGAATACACAAGTGTAATCAGCAGGGACGACAGAAGACAATAACTCATCCAATTCCTAAAACATTCACCCTCAGGTGAGCGTTACCTGACAAGTCCTGAACGTCTACTTTTGAATTTGATTCTTACGTTAAAGAAATAAAAGTCTCATACTGAATCGTCATATCTGATCATTTATCTCACTAGTTAATAGTTAAATTTGTTGGATGATGATAATGATGATCAAAGAAGCCCTGCAGCCACAAGGACTCTTCTGGGAGAGCAAAATCCCCCCTTTAATTGTACTAAATGAAGGATAGAAGTAAATACAGTACAATTAGAGCTCAGAAAATCAACAAAACAAATTAGCAGAGAGGATGTTGCTGTGAGAGGGTGTTAAAGTGGCAAACAGTGTTAGTGTGAAGGTAACACAATGGATCCGACTGTGATGTGATGATGTAAGTGATCACCAAGCAATACCTAGAAATACACCATCTGTGGAGCCAAGTGAGGTTACAGTGTGATAAAGTGTGTTTTTAAACATGTCTGATTGAATACAACTAAGTTGAAGTTATCTCTAACAAACACATGCTTGCCTTTGTATCAGCAGAGGGGTCCAGCTATCAGCCAGGTGGAGTTTAGCCGTGATCACTATTAAGCATCTGGTGTGTGAAGGGGGGGGAGCGGTGGAAACGGCTCGATGGGTCTGCTGGACCGGTCACAAGAGCCACTTAGACATCCAAAAACGGCCACTTTGTCTCCATTGCTCCAAATCATCAGCCATTATCTGTGTGTCCGTACGTGTGTTTGTGTGTTCTTGTGGTATTTCATTATAGAAATGTTCTGCTCAAGCGCACAGCAGTAAGTGTGTGCTTTACGGGTTCACTACAACTGGAGACGTGACTGTTGGCCGTGATGGATGTTGTGCTCCGTGCTTGTCGGACAGCTAAAGGGGTTAAACCAACCTGCTGTAGACGGAGAGGGCTGCGGTGCACTACAGCTGGACGGTGAGGGGAGGTGAAGGGCATCGATGGGACCGATGACTGGTCATTTCTCTCTCAATGGCCCACATTGACAGCAACCATTAAATGACTGGATGATTATGTTTAAGGAAATCAATGCCTCACTGTTTTCAGCTGCGCCCACTGGCCAATTAGAAGCCAGGTTGTAAAATGTGGAGATAGACAGATGTGAAGGGTCGTGGGCAGCAGGCCAAACGTCATATTAGAGAGTTTCTCTGCAGAGCATGTAGAGTTTGAACAAATATTTACAATGACAATCATGAAAAGTTGCATGTATAATTATGACCCATTTATACCCAATAAGACTTCCAGTGGTTAAAACAGTGGTGGTATATCTTATGCACATAAAGTCAAGGTCAAAATGACAGCATCATGCCACTTTACTCAGTCACATCAGTGACAGTGAGTTTCTTTTCATCCTCTCGGCGACAAGGGAACGCACCCAAACGGCTGCCTTCTGATCTCACTGCAAAGATAAATGCAGGTGTTTGTGACAATGTCACCGCTAAAAACAAAACAAGTAAACTCTTTCCTCGACATCTTGGCTCAGTTTCATCATCAACAACTAAAATCTATGCAGAGTGGCCGAGGCGATAATCACTGGCTCACCATCAGCAAGCCTTTATATCCCCTTCTCTCGCTCTAACGCTTATTAGCTCCCTCCCTCTCACTGCTACAGTTATTAAGTAATGACATATGGCCAAGGGAAGGAACACAGCAGTCAGGGGAACTTAAGCCTCTAAAGGAGTCATCATAACAACTTAATCTGTGCACGCTCAGGTGAAAATGAGCTGTTTCCACTTGCTCGCCAGAGTGTCGGTTTTGTTGGGGAACACGCAGCTGCTGCATCAAGACGTCCGTCTTTCTGGAGTTTGCTTCTCAGTGGGTTTGTTGTTGTCGTTCCCCTGTGCATCTGCATCGCTGACAGCTATCTGTTAATTGTCAATTTACATCTCAGGTGGCGACAAGAAATGTGGTCGCCATTATCAGAAAATGAATGTGGACATTTGTTGAGCGGTGAAATGGAAATGTAACCCGCAGGTCTTATTCAACGAGCAGACGGAGTGCATTTAAAACTTTTGCTGTAAACAATGTAGATTTGGAAAACCGTTTCAGAATCTCACAGTCCCCACAAGCCTTTGTGAGCGAAGCTTTGAACCGCGTGCCAGCGAAGTCAATTCAAAGCCCCACAAAGTTTTACTACGCAGATTGTTTATCCAGTTGAATTTTATTTCCGTCAACTTTCTTGCAGTGAGTTCATGCATAATGAAAAATTGCCCTCTTTATGACCTGTGGTGTATTTTTAAACATCACAAAGTGCGTCTGATTGAAAAGTTGTCAAATATGTCCAAAATTCGAAAAAACACTACTCTGTTATTCCAATTAGTTTAATGTTTTTCACATAAAAGAAAAAAAGGAAGCGAGTAATGATGTGTTTCAAGAGGCAGAGGAATCAAAGTGGCTTTGGGCCAGCTGTCCCATTGCATATATGTTTAATGATTCTCGTCAGAATTTAGCTCTTCATTGCTCAGTAACTTCATGAACACTCCCCCTGATTACTTAGGATAATGTTCAAACACGCTACAAAGCCGCGTTGAGTGGGTTCCAAAAAGGGGCCTTGGAGGCAGAGCCAGAAACAACTTTTCATGTCCTTCCTCTTGCCAACTGGTACAGTTTATATTTTATACAACCATCATTTAGTGTTTCCAACTTGTGTAACAGGACCGAATCAAACGGGTGGTGTGTAAGGATAAATTCCTGGGACGAGTAGAATCAGAAATTACTGCCACCTCCCCTCTGTGCTGCTAATGCTATCGGAAGTACGGTACCATGAATTTGTGTTATGTCTTGTGCCAAACTAAATAATAAACGTATTATCTGTTGTTATCATTTGCTAATTAAGTATTTACTTTGATAAAAGTCCGTTTCTGATCTTTGTAATGCTTCCGATGTTGTGGGAACGTGGACTTTGAGACGCTAACGTTAGCTAGCTCAGTTAGCTTTGCACAAAAACAGACGGTAGAGCTGTCTGTTAGATGGCTACTTTTTACTTTTATAGCTTTAAAACATTTCAGAGCTTGTTTATTTTCACTTTTACTTGAGTAAAGAAGCTAAATCATCTCTATTTGTTACACAATTATCTCTCTTACTTGAGTAAAACATATTTGTATATAGAGACACAGAACCATCTCCATGTGTACGCTATTAGCATGATGGTACGCATGTCAGTGAATGCAACTGTAAACAGGGACGCAGACTACGTAAATATCGACTACAATATTATAATATAAATCCACATAAGACAAATATCTGAATAAGACACCGACATGTACACAGCAACTGTTACAGATGTTGAGGAAAACTCCAAAGTACGACGGGCATGTATCTTCAGTCGTTAGTCAGACTTTGCTCTTAGCATGTACACAGGAATATATAATCACCTCCTGTAAAATGAAATGTTGAATTTGTAGAATCATATCAATAAAAGAAGTCTTTGTATGAGTAAGAGTTGTGTCATGGGAAAACATAAAAAGACACCATTGGCTTCTCTTAAGGTTTTGAAAGGAGTGTATTGATTTTTTTCTGGCCTCCAAGAGTTATTTGTTCACTTGGGCATCAGCCCCAGCCACATTTCTTACCCTGAAATCCTTTCCCGGAGAGCCGACTCTCGCCAGTGAAGGATGCCTCAAGGAGCAAGAGCTTCCCATCACCAATAAACACATCAAAAAGTAGTGAGAAGAATCACGGCTTTGGGCCTTTTCGTGGTGCAAAATGTCTCCCAAGAATAATAAACAAATTAACCTCGAGTGTTAACCATTGTTTATTTAATCCTTAAATCTCATGAGCCATGTGTCACTTCCGCTCCAGGAGCTGGAGAGGAGTCCTGTTTATTAAGAACCCATTAGCACTGTGTGGATCTTTGGCCTCAGTCAGAAGGCTTCAGGTTGGTTTCTTACTCACTCTTCTGTGGCCTGGCTTCCACTTCCCTCCTGAGGCATCCTCACCCACAGTAATGGGAGTAGACGAACAAATGGACACAGCAGCTTTAGTCGGGCCTGGAGCTACCACAAACTCAAGGGAGGGATGGGGGGGAGAGAGACGGAGAGGGGAGAAAGAAACTCCAGAGCCCGAGCTCACAGACAGGAGCCACTGACCCAGCTATACTGGAGTCACATGAATCAATGTTTTTTCCCCTCTGCTGGTACGGCTTTACTTCTTGATCTAGCTGCACCCCTACAGAATACTGAATGCCACTTCACTGCAATGGGCCCACCTACAATAGAGGTTAAAGTCTGACAAATATTAGTATGCATTTAGCTGATTTCATCCATGGAGACTTGATAACAAGTTAGCGAGTAAGAGTGTTGTGCAGAAACACCATTGGTGGTGACAGTCTTCACATCTTTAACAGGTAATTCCATTAGTACGAATAAGAGATGAGAGGTGCTGTTGGCCGCGGCCCTGGTCGATTCTTAATCACCTGTATGGGTTTCCTCTAGTGGGCCTGTATGACTCCAATGCTCACATCTTTATGGTTATTAAAGTTAACGATTGCTGCGTGCCTCATTTACCAAGGCTCTATCAATACCAGTTCAGCACCATGAAATTACTCCAGTCCAGAGGGAGCAGCGTGACAAACCGGATTAAGAAGGGCTCTGTAATACCCTGGCATATATAACTCTCCGTGTCATGGACTCAGCCCATTGCAAGACCCACTGCCAAGCTCAACCCTGTGCAGGGAGGGGCACTCGTAGCTTAAATGTCAATTCTAGCTTTTATTACACCCACGGTTGAAAAGCAATGAGAACTAATAGCTGGCAGACAAAAAATAAAAAAAAGCAACACGCCGCTTCGGAGAAAACACATTAAAAGTTCTGTGAAGTTACCTTACACATGAATGGAAACATCGGGCTGATTACCGCTAATATATGCAGCATGTAACCTACTTCTTTGGTCTTTCAGGTGTAAGGCTCACTTTGTTGTGTGCTCTTTTATGAACAGGACAGCTATTTTGTATGGAGAAGAGCTTCATTGCATTTTAAATGTGGTATGTATCAAAATAAAACTGCCGTCAGGGGAGACATGGCTTGCCCCCACTGTTACATCCTGCATATCTTATTTCCATGACAGGAGGTTGGAGCCAGAAATAATGTGGTGCTGTGCCAGAAACATTATTATACAAAATGTACTGTACGCTGCCACAGTCATATAAAGAGAAGAGTTAGATAAAGCAAGCAAACTATTATTCATCACTTCTTGCATTCCGGTTTATTCCTCTCTGCCGCCGTGCGTCCGTGTGTGTGTGTGTGTGTGCGTGTGTGTGTGCACCCTCGTGTCTTTACAAACCCACACAACCATCTGCTCCATGTTCTGCAGGTGTGGCAGCACCTCTCAGTGTTTTACTGCACCCTGTAGTACAGTTGGCACGGGCTGACCTCTATCCGATGTCCATATGACACAGGTCACTGCTCGGGCTAAATGAGAGTCGGACGGTGAAATGAGCAACTAAATTGCCCGAATCACAACACAACCTATTTGAGCAGCACCACAGAGCAGCCTGCAAAAAGTGACAAAAAAAAAAGCGAGTGAGTGTTATGAGCCCTGCGCAATTCAGCCAAGGTCTTAGTCCACCCTTTGAAAATGTTGTTATACGTATCAGGTAGATTATTATGACACTGGCCGCTCTGGTCTTATCTCTCCTTCGGGAGTCGCTCCTTATTGGGGCGATAGTGAATTTGTGAAATTGGATAATTTAAATAACCCCGAATAGAATATAATGTGACACAAAATGTCAACAGGAAGGAGCTCTGTTTTCCATCTTCATGCTAACTGTCTCAAATGCCATCATGCCATTACAGGGGCATCTGCATATGTTGTCTGGAATTGCATGACACTCAGGTTCCACCGAGGTTCGCCTGGATTACACACAATACATTATCTAATATGCATAATGCATCAGTAGCCACTTAACATGGAATAATGGATGCATGCAAATTCCCACAGTAGGGAATGTAGAGAAAGGGCACTTTGCCTTGCACAAAAATCTGCTCTCTTTTTTGTAAAGCCGAGTAATCAGGGGGGTTGGAGGGTTTTGAATAGCTGGACCAAAACATGTCAATACATATAAATAAGCTAATATCCTTCGAACTGGCAAGTTTTAATGCTCTCTTAAATTATTACAGGAGCTGGTTCCTCTTTATCAGCTCTTTTGTCCTCCTGGATGTCCATTCTCCTAATTTATTTTACATGACATGTAAGTTATTTTTCATTTAATTTTCTATATTTTGTGTTGTTAATGGTCCGTCCGTCCTCGAGGGGGGGACTAATTAAATTAAAATGACTTGACTTTTGTTTGCCAATTACCTATTTTCATTGTAAATGCAGTTTATTGCAAACAGCATCCCATAGTGCTGCTGCTGCACCACACTATTGTACCAACACAACTCCAGGATCTCTCCTCCCTGCTGCCTCTTCTTGAGTCTCTCTCCCTGAGTGTGTGTGTTTGCGTCATTATGTGAGTGGAGACAGATGTGATGGAGACAGTGCGCAGCCACAGCAGATGTATCTCATCACCATAATCAAGTCCTCAACATCCACCCGGCTCCGCTGCAACCACCTCTGCTCAATCAATCTAAGGATTCAAAGCGATTTTTTTTCCAATTTGCTATTTTGCTTTAGCTTGTTACCGCCTGCCTGAATCCTGACCCTTGCCCGCTCTCCCCCGCAGTTCCATCTGCTCCGTCTACGGACCCCGCAGGTCTCCAGCGTCCCCTGCCTCTCTGCCCTCTGCCTGCCTGTCGTCTCAGCCGTCATCTCTCAGACCTGCTGCACAAGGATACCTGCCTTCCTCTTGTCTTGTGTTTACACCTCGGTAGACTGAAACACTCATAACTGCTTGAAGCCACTTTGAACCTAAAGCAGTCTGATGTCGTCCATGCATGCTGCACATAACCAATTATATATTTTATTAAAAAAAAAAGCTCAGATTTCTTGCTCATGATCTACAATTCAGTTCTCATATTCTCTTTTTAGGTGATATAGCGCTGATCACTTTCCCGAAGACTGGCTTCCACATGGAGCAAAAGGAGAGTAAAATCAATGTGCTAAACACTTGGCTGTGGTTTGACAATTCAGAGTAATGTCACATGTGACATTTAGAGGCTGACCTTGCTCTCGGTGGAGGCAAGGGCAGAGAGAGTGCTGACTGTGACGAAAACAGGCACATGAGGCTGTCATAAAGAGCTATAATCTGTCAGGAGTGAAGAATATTCATTCAAACTGATGAAGCACTCGGTGTAATTTCTTTCTCTTTGCTGCTTACTGGATGATATATCATAGACACTCATGCATCAGCTTATTCCGCGGATCGAACACACGGTGAGAGGTTTATTTCTAGAGATGGTCCAATATTCCAGATGTGTTGCACGTCTTTACGATGACACAACGACTATTTTCTGCTGCCATACCTCTTCTACTACATGCAATTTCCATGCATAAACCAGCTTTAAGTGTCCAACATGAATGGAACTGTAGCCAGAGATTGTGCGGTAAGTGATTTGATGAAAGGAGACCTCACAGTTAATCGTCACCATCCGCAGTGGTTCTTCCTCACTGTAAAAGCTAATTATATTCTTCATAAAGCATCGCAGATTCCTTCAGGGACAAGTTCTCAGTCCTGTCAGCGCCCGGGATGGAGACTATTGAAAATACAGCCGTGTACAATGTACAACAGATTATCTGTGGGCCGGTAGACGTCAGACAATGATAATCTATTTTGATATTTTGTGTCACAGAGCACTAAAATGGGTTTTTAACCTATTTCTCTACCTGTGGGAAAAAATCATAGCTATGACGAATGACTATAATCGAGACGAGAGATGGATCGGGGAGTGTCGTCGGGGTGAGAGCGAGAGGATAAAGGCCATGTAGTTATTTGCAGGTGCAATACGAATAATGGAACACAATTTGGTATCAGATCACTCACAGCGATATCCATCAAAACACACAATTCAGCCACTTAATGTCGTTACTGTCTGCTTGATAGCTTTTAAGCCGGAGATAATATCTTGATGTGGTAACACAAGTGGGAGAAGGGACTCTCATCTGTTTCCATTGTTGAAGCCGCATCAGAGAAATATTGGCCCGATCTTCCAAACGCACCAGAGCAATGTGTGAAAGGATTCATTACAGGGATGATTGACGACTCTATCATTAACAAGCTGCCATCTCACGTCCCCGCAGTGATAAAGACAAGAAACAACTTTCTCAACTCTTGACATCTCTCAGCATCAACAGTTTATTTTATTCTGGATGTCTTAATTGAATGTTTTCTCTCTGTTGGGAAATAATATGGCAATCAAAACTTTTTTAAGCCTTAAAGCTGCTTATCAAACATCTTGCCTGAATTCTGAAACTCTATCTATCGATGCCTTGTTCTGCCTTTTGGGCACAGTCTGCAGACAAAGAGTCTGTAGGCCTCCCGGTCTTGTCCAATTCCTTCAACTGCTCACAAGTTCACAAAGCTCACATCCACTGATGTTGGATTATCGGTCAGATCGTGGGATCCCCAGACATTCTTCAGTTTACAGGAATCTACCCCGACCTATCAATCCAGATTTACCATCTGCCAAACACCTGTTTGTCAACAATGCAGGGAAGTTAAGTAAAGCCCTCCAACTCTTCTTATGCTACAACTTCCAGCATGGCGGCTGTTTTGACCTAAAGGACCTTGTTCTTCACTTTGATATCGAGGCCAATGCATGCTGAGTTCACTGCAACGTGTTGTTCATCTCCTGCATCTGTGTGGGAGAGAAGGACCAGGTCAAGGTCATCCAGCTGTGTCGGGAGCACCCAGTGGATGCACTTCCTCTTCTGAACTGTCGATGTCTTCTTGGCAACAAGAAGAAAAAGAGAGATGAAATGAAACCACCTTCCTCCTGTTCACAGTACAAAGCAATTGTGAGTTGCTGGCCGTGTACCACCCTGTTAGTCATCCCTTCACAGGGGTTCCTGATGAAGTTAGAGTTCTTCTCTGGCACACCATGGTGTCTCAGCAGCAGGGGGGGCTGCCTATAAACACTGTCAACGCCTGCCCAAAGTCGATAGACTTGACGTATAGAGCTGAGCTCCGCTCCGGTAACTGTTCCGATGTTGAAGGGCTCTAAAACAAAGAGCCCCAACTCTGACTACTCGGATTCTGACTGAGAGTGATGACTTCATCTTACAAAGCAATCCTCTGCAAAAAGGAATCAATCACGAATTGAGACGTGCCATGATTCAGTCACAGAAACTATCCCCCATCTACGAGATTAAATATCCTCCGTAATGAATGCCACAGGCTCTTATACCCATTAATTATAAAGATTAGAATCATGACTCGGTTTTCAACTTGTGCCCATGCCGATTCTCAAGGTCATTCCCTCTTATAGGACGAGTTACTGCAAAGAACACATGACATAAGGAAGCCAAAGCTTTAACAGTATCTATGTATTTATCTATGACCTCATACCCTGTTCTGATCCTGCAAAGATATCAGGATCAATATTTACAAAGTACCTTCAGCATTATATTGTGTTATAAGTGTTAAAACGTGAAGTAGAGATGAGATGAAGAGCCTGAATCACCTCAGCAGTCTCGCCTCTACATACCTGTAAAGTTAATCGATGCCACCAGGGATGACTGTGAAATCATGTGGCTGCACGTCAAAGTGTGACTGAACCCAGTGTGCATACTAATGCCGAGGCAATGCATGCTCTGAGCTCTGTGATGTGGAGAGAGGAAGAGGAGGGGGGGCGCGAAACAGCAACCAAACAAAACCTCTCAGTGAAAAGAAATATAGTTGAAAAGAACAATTTGTGTTGACAGTGAATTTTCTAATATTGTTAAACACGATCGTCACATGCATGAAGGTCTATCTTTACTTTTCTATGGTCGTCTCTACCTTTTATTTGTTTATTGTAGCTTACTCAAAAATTACCCTCCTCCTCCAACAACACATCAACTTGGCAAGCGATATAACTGGTAAAGTGCCAGAAACAGCCGTCACCATGTGTCTTCTTTATCATCATGTCCGCTGCATGTTCTCCCTGGTCATTGCCTGTGTTCTGGTCGTGGTCCAAACCCTGAGATCAGAGCCGGGAGATAAGTGATTGTCGCCTGACAGTCGGATGAGCCGGCGAGACAGGCGATGAAGAAAGGACCCTCTGCAGAGCGTTTCAGGAGACGCTCTCCCTATTTCTCAATTCTGTCTCTCTCCGTCCATCCATCCCGCCCCGGCCGTATGTCCAACCATCCATCCATCGCTCGCCCAAGGTAGGTCAAAAGAAAGATCCGGCTTGGCAGCTCATTCCTCACTCTGATGAAGTCGCTTGTTAGCGACTCATCAACCCTTCGTGTGTCGCTCACACACACACACACACACAATCGCACAGACTGCAACACGATCTTTCAATCGAATACTTGTCACAGAATGTCTCAATTCTTTTTCCCTGACTGCCGTCTTTCCTTGTGTCCCTCTCATTAAATGAATATCCAACAGTGGAGGGCCTGCAGTCGGTACATCGTCTGACCCTGTGATGTGTATGAAGGAGGCCATAGTCACATTTGGACTATGAATTCACTTCAGGACTTTACATTCTTAAGCTTTTGGATTTTGGACCTCGCTGTGTTTTGTTTCTTCCCTCGTGTGTCATCTCGATCTATATTCCTATTTGTTGGTGTCAGATCCTGTCTTGGTCATTTCCTGTTTCTATTTTGAACTTTCTTTCCTAGCGTCTTTGTCTTCTGTTTTTCTTTCTGTCTTTGTTCGGTTTTTCACTTCTTTGATTGCCTGCCCCCCCCTGATGCACCTGTGTGTGTGTGTGTGTGTGTGTGTGTGTGTGTGTGTGTGTGTGTGTGTGTGTGTGTGTGTGTGTGTGTGTGTGTGTGTGTGTGTGTGCGCGCTGGCCCTTCTCCTCAGCCAATCTACTCCCTGCCGGGCCTCGTGTTCTCTCACCTTTTTCTTTTCTTGTTTTTGTCATCAGTTCACTTAGTATTTCAGTTCTGTGTTTCATGTCTGTCTTCGTCAGATCTTTTTGTGTGTATGTTGTCTTGTGCTTTGTTGTTCTCCCCCTCATGTTGTAATTTTGGATTTTTAGATTCCTTCTTTCTAATCCTGGCTCGTATCTTTAAAGTTCTGCACTGTGACACTTCTTCGTTTCATGGATTATCTGCATTACTTGCCTCAGTAAGTGTGACACAGGGGACCTCCTGCATCGTGGACAGGGTTCATCACCCCAGGTCACCTAACAAGATTCCTCCAGGCCAGATGGCCCCACAGGCCGGCAGCCTGCTTTATTAAAATGGCACGTTTGCTAAATGTGTTTTAAGTCTTCTAGTGTTCAAATACATGCCAGATAAACAAGTCTAGTTCCATTTCAGCGACTGCCTTTGATGCATGTTATATTCTGCCTGTTTAACACATTACAAAGCATGAGTCAGAAAGATGCACAGGCACTGATATGCATGCAGGTGGAGGACAAAGAAGAATGTGTTATGAGCGTAGAAACAAATACACATTCAAATACTCTTTCAAAATGACTGATATGTGGTAATTGCCATTACGCCTGTCTTACAACGAAGACATTGCAAACTGCACAATGTAATGTTCCTTAATAGAAACTAATAGACGAGTACAGCTTGTCTTTTGCTTGACACGGTTGCACAGAAGTGTGCTTTAGATTAATTTCATCACGGACTAATTTGTACATTAATTTTCACATTATTGTTCTGATCCGTCAACACCTATGCACTCTAAAGGAAAGTAATTGCGGTAACATTATTTGCCAGCTGTTTCCCACACACAAATCAAATTAGAGTGCAGCTCTCGAGGCTCGGCAACAGATGGTTGATCACAAAAAGAGTAAATCCCAAGTAGTTACTGTACAGTGACACTGCCGTGTTTGTCTCCAGACACCTTTGGAAGTGTCCATTGTTTACCCATTTCCAGAGCTGATGGTGTTTCATGAGGGTGAAATAATGAACGATTTAGAACAGACAGGCTCGTTCGGCTGCGTACAGCGGCGGCTTGTTTTAATGTGCTTAACAGATCCCGTCGTATCTGCCTTTCTCAGTCGTCGTGGCCGAGACAGATGCCAGGCAGCTCCTTTCACTATAGAAATGTCTTCAGACCCACCTGCTTGCTTTGGAATTTAATTAATCACCTCAAATTCTGGCATGTGGCCTTCTGAGAATCATGCAGCTTTTTGTTGACATCACAAGTGGAACTTGGCACGCCCCGTTTGGCCCGCGTACCTCTGTTGGCATCAGCTGGAGGACTCCGATAAAACACAGGGACAAGGTAAGACAGATTGCGGAGAATATCGGGTCTAAATATTCATACCATGTAACCTCTGTCACTCCGATTGTTTATGGACTCTCAAGGCAAAGCAGCCAAGCAGTAACTGTAATGGAACCTCGGGGAGGAAATAATTAGTCATACTGTTGGCCGTAATATATATTTGCTGTATCTAACTTCGTCGTAATAATCAAACTGGTTTCCTAGATCTTGGAAAAAATTCAAGGTTGCCATAATCATTATGAACAACAACCAAAGCTTTGAATTTGTACCTCATTTGAAGTTCACAGCTGCCAACGCTACTCTGTAAAGCTGTACTTTACCACAGTATTTTGAAGGAAAACTCTGATTAATGTACTAACAATGTACCTTTTGCACAGCTCACAATACCAAAACCTTTTGCCAGTAAGTGAAACTGTAACGTGAATACGAGGTTAAAATGAATTATCAGGCCTGATTCTGTGATTAACTATCTTACGACAGTTCAGTGATTTTTTTTTCTTTCTGATTAATTATAACAATGAAGTGCTTGATCAATCATAGAAATAAAGAGTGGAAAATAATGAAATGAATCCCCAGTTGGAGTCCCGGAAGAGAGGTAGAAAAAAAAAAGGATGAAGAGAGATGGAGGAGCAGGCAGTTGCAGAAAGAGACGGATGAAACAGGCTGCCAGCCAGTAAACCCATACTGTTGTGTCTCCTCATATAACTCATCAGAAAGTGCGTTCCTTTTTTCTCCCTCCTCATCAAGGCAGAGAGACCCCTCTATGACCTTGTCGAAACTTTCACTGAAACATTTCTTAGGGGACAAACTTTAACAAAACTTCCGCTATGTGTAATTACTTCTCTTTTGTGGGTTTTCCTCCTGCTGGCTGCAGGAATTCTGGAAGACTTGTAATAACAGAATCTTACATGTCATATATACGTTCATCATCAGGTGTGTTTCAGTTTACTGTGTTGACCTGAACATCGTGAGAGTGGTGTTGCGTGAACTCGATGGTACGATGCAGTTTGTTTTCTGGATGCCTTCTGTTCTACAGTGTTTATAATATATTCCAAATGCCTGCAGTTAGCAAAATGCAATTGTTTTTGTAGCAAACAATTTTGCATTTTTATTCAAATAAACAGTGGCGGGTCCGAGCTCCGGGCCACTGATCACACTGGCCAGGTAATGAGCTGAGGAGCTGCCGTGTGCTGCTGCAGAGACGCCCGGACAGGTTCCTTCAACATCAGCAGGCGGCGCGGTACTCCGTGCAGCCTCCTGATCAAAGCACTGTGCAGTCAGTGTTAATGAATCAATCAATTTCTTCCTGATGCATCACATTGAACGCCTCGCAACGGCCAACTGTCACCATGATGAATTCCTTCATCTCATGTAATAAGCTGGCTGGGAAGTGATTTATCCCTGGGCGGAGGAGGCTCTACACGGCAGTGGACAGAGGCAGGAGATATAAAATGAAGTGTAATATGTCAATGAAATATTTCCAATGCAGTCGGTGAATAAGAGTGAGCTGCGGGAACGTCACGTAAGTTGATATCAAAAGATGTCACTCAATGTGTGGTCAAAGCAGCCAGTTGTGATGTTCTGTTCAGTATCTGTTCTCGTCCTGTGCCGCATGACGGGTCCCCTGAGCCTCTGTGGGCTGCACCACATTCCCTCACATTACCATTTAGCTGACATTTGGGTTGAATTATGCACTGAGCTCTTCCAGTGCGACTATTCACTCCACTCCATATATTTCACAGTGAGACAAAGATAAGTGGGAGTAAGAACTAAATTCTAATGCTATTGATTGCCTTTGCTCTGCCCTCTGTCAGGACCGAGATTAAGAGATGTTGTGATGTCTTTAAATGCAGACCTGCTTTCTGGCTAAGTAGGAGACACTACATGCTAATCAATGTGAAGCGCTGTTGAGCTGAAAGCATCATGCACAACAACCCCCTCATGGTTTGAGTGAAAGCACCGAGGCCAGTGTCGTTATCAGTTGACAATTAGCTGATGCTAACTACAGTATTTATGTTTATCTGCCATTTGACTCTACAATACAAAAGCTCTTACGCCACTTTTTGTCTTGAAAAAAACGTTTCATCATGCAGTCAGGTGATCAATGTTTCTGCAAGAGTACTGCAACTCTGTGCAAGCTGAAGCATTCTGGGTTTTTTGAATGCATTTTTAAGATTTAAGATTAAGAAGAATATACAGTAGCTCCTCACAGCAGTTCACAACATTGCCTCATTCACCCTTTCACACACGGTTGGCACGGTTACGTCTTGAGGCTGCAGTGGGAGGCGCCAAGCTGCTAACACATTCTAACACTGATGATACAGCATCAGGAGCAGGTAGGAGTTCAGCTTCTTACTCAAGGAGGAAACCGGGGGTCAAACCAGGAGCCTTCCTGTCACTAGACGACCTGCTTCATCTCCTGAGAAACAGCCAACCCGACGGATGCAGAGGCACCGAACATGCATCTCCACTTTCTGAGAGCTTGTGTAAGGATTTGTTGTTTGTCCAGATGAAATATAAAAATGTTTCAAGTCAAATCAATATTGGAATCAACTTTCTTCACCCAAAGTTCAAAGTCAGAGCCGTTGAATTAGCCCCTGAAGAGCTGTCTGTACTTCTGCCTCGGCGTTAACACCACCTTTACAGTGCTATCTAATAATTACAAATAAATATAATATTCCCTGAACGTATGGGCTGTCGAAGCCGAAAGGCGATGTAGGCGGCTGTGCTTTAACGACATAGGCAGGGTGATAATTAAGAAGCTGTCACGTTGTACGAGAGCCCGAATGTCCGTGCATGTGGACTTTAGTGTGAGGATGAGCCAATCCGAGCCTGCAATTCTCTTAATATGTGTCTGAGGTCTCATTTGAGTTCAAAGGTCACCATTTAATTATACGGCGGCAAATACTTAATTTTCAATTATGATGGTGCTGGGGCGCTCACCTTGAGGAAGGACATCTCAGAGACAGGCGGACGGGCCCCCACCAACCTTTCCCGAGATGTTTTTAGCACTAGGGTTTGTCAGAGTGTGCGGTTGATTTGCATACGGCTGTGGCATTACGAAGGTCTCGTGCTTGTGACCCTTTTCAGTTTTGACTTGGGGATCATGTTGCCGGGATGAGCTCAGACTGCAAAGGAAACTCTGGGGCAATTACCAAATACACACACTCAGTCACACACACACACACACAATCGCTAGCTTGCACACAGATTGATTCTCAGAGGAAGATTTCTGTCTATTTCTAGGAAGGACTGGCACATATGACTCTCCTCTTCATTATTCAAGTGGTGAACAAACAACTTGATTTGAAGCAAGACAGAGTATAAAGCAAACAGGGTCCACAACACTTGAACACAACAGTTGAATCATGAATCAAACCTTCATTTTCACTTAATCTGCAGTGGCGAAGCTGCTTCTATATTTTGATGTCCCATGCTTGAATAGAAATCAAAGAAACTCACTGCAACTGAAACACTATCAAGTGGGCCGGCTCCTTTAAAATGTAGCTGAGTCCAGAGTTTCTGCACCACAAGAAAAAAACAGCATCAATGGTGAGGCTGAAAGCTGGTTGTTTCTCCGATGTGGAGCCGAGAAGTTACGGAAATTCAGTGCAAGTGAGGCCAGCATTATACAAAATTGCACATTTTGTGTCGACTCAAATCTTCTCAGAGTGGCAGCCAATGCACGGCACTCAACGGGATCTTTCCTCAGAGCGTTCGGCATCAGTGAGCCCATGCAGTGGCGGAGTCTCACAACACAGCGAGTGATGAAATGACTCACAAACCAAACCCTTCCCTCTCTCTTCCTCCCTATCTGTTTATTCTCTCTCTCCAGTACTCCACCTCAACTGAAAGTTCCTCTTGTTCAACCCACATTGGAAGACAACAACAGCTATTTGAACTGAATAATATCTATTACACTATGTTGTTGCATCTTTTTGTTTTTAAAGTGCTGACTTGACAACAAAAGCAAACTATATGAGCGACTTGAACTCTCAGTGCCTCCGACAGAGAGACAATGAGTCAGTGCTGAACACTGGAAGCAGAGCTAAAGATAGCTTCACACACCTGGAACCTATCAGGGGCAATTAGTCTCCCACACCTGCCCCTCCTCAGAGATAATCAACCAGCCACCAGTTGAGTGGCATGTGCTCCTCACATATCGATATCTATAGATATAGATATTTTAATCCAGCTGAGGCCGTCAGTCGCTCCCTGTGTGGACTTTCTTTCCTTCTACATGTGCGTGCTGATCTCAACATACGTCTCTAATGTGCTGGAAATGTTTGACTTCTGATATCCGTTGGTTTCTGTATTGACTACATGTCAACATGTGCTGGAGAGACATCATAGGCATGTCAACATATACATCTGTCAACATTAATACATCTATCTTACCATAACGTGTTATGACTGTGATATTATATAGAAGGAGGTTAACGTTATGGCATTACTACATATAGAAAGTGCACACAGCTTTTAAAGGAAACCCTTAGAGGTGTTATTCTCTTCTGTTCCCCGTTCTCGTAGCACCACCAAGAGTTGTACTTATCCTGTTACCGTCATATAATTGGAGCAAAGAAGGAATCAGGTTGGTGAGAGCGGGAGGAGGAAACTTTGCTTCATGCCGTTTCCTCAGCTCCTTCTGTCCATTCAAATCCTGCTCATTTATCAAAGGAAACTACCTGCCAAACAGGAGGTAAAACACACAATAACTAAGTCCCCACAGAGCCACAATGAGAGGTGGAAGAGGAGGAGGAGGAGGAGGAGGAGGGAAGGCAGGCAGGCTCATTTCCATTGGCTGACTCACTCTTGTCACACCTGGACCCACTCTGTTTCTCTCTCATGTTGCGGTAACACCTACACTCGCGCACCTACACTCATTCTGAGGTGACATCTGCCTGTTTCCTGAATGCGAACTCCACCGAAACAGATAAATAGCAATGATGCTTACTAAGACTTTTTATATTCAGGCTCTGGAAATAACTGACACAGGGTAGGTGTATTTACTTATACAATTTATATCTATGAATAAATACATATAATGATTCAGTTTCATAAAAATAACACACGACTGGATTTGAAAACATCCCAAACTATTTTTGTCCAATATTCTAAATTTACATACATTTAAAGAGCCATGTGTTGACGTCTTCATCCGTCTATATATCATACATGTTTGGATATATTATGGACTGAATATTGCTCAGAGCAAAATTCCTATTCAGGATTACGATTCTAAAGTTCAGCTGCAGCTGCACGGCTGTCTATAAAAGTAGTGTGTCTTTTATTAATAGTGTTGTGCCCTGGCAACAAACCTACCGGCGCCTACCAGCTAGTTGCTCCAGGAAGAGATCACTGTGGTGTCAGTATGGAGAGAAGAAGAATCACTGCAAACACAGTTTTTACTTCCCCCTGAGCCTCAAGTCTAATTTGTGTTGTGTACTAGCTTTCATGCTCATATTGGAAATAGTACTCGTCTGCATTCACAAGCCGGCAGATAACCAGCCAGGTTCCAGTTCATACAATATGTGTACAAACACAATCAAAATTTTAAGGCACCCAATTTGGAGATGTGTGACTTCTTCTGCGATTATGGCAAATGCCAGGACACAGTTTGTGTTCCTTGTCTTTATCGGGGACCTCAAAGCTCTGTCTCCTTCTCAGCACCAGTCGGTCTATAGATAACAGCACCGGCATGCCAAACCATGTGGCAGCCCCCTCAGATGTTTCTCAACTAAAAAAGAAGTATGAGCGAGGAGAAGAAAAGACGTTGGTGTGCCTTGGTGAATCTTCACCACTTATTGAGGGCATCAGTATCTGCACCTCACCACCGAGGCTGCCGCGTGCACTGGACAACAAATCAATGCTTCTCCTGCGTGTTGCTCCGTCCTACTCATGCGTGGAAAACTGCAGAGGTGTGAAATATAAAGAGGTAGGTGTCTGACAAGGTCTCTATTGGACGGCAAATTGAAACGTCTTATTTAACTTAATCAAAGCTAATAGTTTGAGTCCGACTGCAAGAGCGAGAGAGGGGAAGGGAAAACGATGGAGGGAAGAGGGGATACTTGCTTCCCACAGAGGTTTAGCGCTGGGTGGTCAAAGCATCCCAGGGTGCTCCTCTTTTCTGCTGTTAGTGGTTTAATTACAGATTCCACAGGAGAAGATGAAGGAGAGTGTGTACGGGGCAGACGTGCTATGAGATTAGGGATTACCGGGCAGAGGAACTCGCTATATTTGTTCTCCAGACCCTTTTTTGCACTGGATTAATCAGCAGTTAAGAACCACAATATTTATTCTTCAGACAAGCTGATAGCATTAATGATGATAATAATAACAACAATAACAACAGTGGAGTCTCTTGAGGGGGCCTTTTCATTAGGCCTTTCTTCAATAATAGCACGATGCGCATAATTCATCACTAATGTGTTTAGAAAAATAGCAGGAGCTCAGCAGTAGGTCACACAACTGAGGGGAGCTGGAGTCTGAAAATAAACAAGGCAGTGTTAACATGAGGCTGAGCTACTGTAAGGCTTTGTGTGTTTAATAGGTAAACCAAACACGACAATCCCACCGAGACTCGGGTGGTCCCTGGAAATGCAAATGATGTTGTTCCTTCCTGTGGATTCCTACGTGGAACCTTTCGCCGAAGGATTTTCAACGCCGTCACAGAGTTGAGCCCAAATTGATTTGACAAGGGCGCCTGTTTTCATCCTATATGCTTGACTTCTTCGGGCCTGTGAATGATGCAGCCCTTTCAATGGCAGCAGCACTCATTGTATTTAGGACCACATACCTGTGTCATGAATGTTTCATTCAGGAGGCTAAATATGACCTGGCTGGGTGAAAGGCTCCCTGAGAGCACCGAGGACCGGTGTTTGTGCATGCTAATAGGAGCCTGGAGAAGGAAGGAAGAAGCAAGAAAGAGAAAAAGGGACCATAAAAAAGGAGGCAATCATACTATTAGTTGATCAGTACTTGCTTGTAGTATTTGCAGCAGTGACATGCCGTCCTGTCATATCTGAATATGGGCGAGATTTATCAATATGAATCTTGGCCACTGCAGCAGTATCTGTGCTGCAGTGGTGTCTGACAAGTCCCGCTGTGTCCCACTGTGATGTCTGCACAGGGGGAGGTGGGCTGTAAAACCACAGCATAAGTAACCTAACCCAGGTCGCTCTGCACTCTTGATCTGCTCCCCGCCCTCCGTTGATGTGAAGAGGTGTGGAACAGATTGAAAAAGTAGTCATCCATGTGCCAAGAAATGTCACATCTGCAGAGAGGTAGTGATCGTGACGCGGTGACGTTTAGCACAGGAGGCGACATGAGCGGAGTTTCCATTGGCTGCCCTGTAATGTTCGGGGCTGCGACTATGATGTGAGACATGCTAATAATTCAGTTTGACTGCCTCTTTCTAACGCGCGCACACACACACTGTCGTAAACTCAATGTGACTCTCTGCGTCCAGTCCCATTCATGCTGAATAGTTCCTCTCACCATGAGCGGATTATGATTGGTGGTGAACTGAGGCACACTTGCTGCTTAATGGAGTCGAACAGGATGGCGGAGCCTCGTTCTCATCCGCCAGCGAGAGACGCACACATACGCCGAGAAACTGATTGAAAGGCAACAGAGGGATAGAGAAAGGGAAGACGGAGAGAATTGGAAGGGGGAAATCCATCGGGATGTGTCAAATGTTGCATGAATCACTAAATGCTTCCTGCTCTAATTGGCTCTATTGAGCGCATGAGCATCCCCTGTGGTGGGGACCAAATGCCTCTTATTCGATGTGTGTGTGCATCCCACATCCAACGCTCAAAGTGATGGGGATCAAAGGATTGCCACTGTGCGTACAGTGAGCCATGAAGTGATATTGCCAGCTCCCCTTCAGACTCAGTTCCTTGCACGCAAAGGTAAGGTGGCGCTCGGAGTTACAGTGCAAAGGATCTAAGCTGTTTTATTCCAACAAGTTGAAAGACCAACGTCAGTGCTAAGCAGACATTCAAAGTTAATACCCTTGTGAAGGCCCTTGTCCTGGTGCATCATGAGTGTGTCTTGGCGTTCACACCAAGGCACTACAGCATCGCTGACATAGGCAGATAATCTACCACACACTCACTGCATTGTATGTACACAGACTGCTTTTTCAGGTTCCTCACTAATGGCTTTCAATGTTCTACATCACTATTACATCACTTTTTACCAGACACTTATTAAGTATTCATGACATAGATTCTTCTATCCCTACATTGTTAAATTAAAGCCATGATCTTCCTCTTTTCGTGCGTAACAACTGAAAGCCACACAGCAAAAAAAAGAAAAAAAACGACATGTATATTTTATGGAACATGAGATATTAGCAAAGTGACAGAATCTGTGATGCAGTGTAATTGAATAAAAATCATTAGGCAAACTCGCATTCATCATTTGTGCATCATATTCATGAATTTATAACAAATGTCAGAGTCAATGAGTTTTTGCAATCGGGGCCTGTGTATTCAGTTGGACAGTGTTTTTTTCTGATGCACATTAAAAGTAGAAGTGATGCGTAATTATTTTGGTTGTTTGATGGTTTGTATTCATGTTGTAAAGGCTGCTGGCTGCCACCGCGCTTCACAAGCGAAGAGAGATTAATACATGAATGTGGAAAAATAAGGGGACATTTAATATGCTGAAAGACTTTCTCTACCAAAAATAAAAGCACGCTGACTCACAGATGTACTGCGGTTCGGTTGAATGACACCTTACATGCGTGTGAGGCCTCGGCTCTGTCCTCTAGTCAATAATCGAGTCCTTGTTCCTTCGTGTTTTCTGAAAACAATCAAGGCTTTTAGAATTGGAGGAACGGGAAAACAGGGAAACAAGTGATGTGCAATCAATATCAGAAAACCAGCGGCGACAAGTCAACACTACAATGATGCTGTTGCACCTGCTGTTAGAGAATAACGTCCTTTACTCATTACAAGTTAGACATGTACAGGATACTCTGAAATAAATAACTGTCTGTGTAACAATTGTTCTCTCAGTGGAAAAATATTTCTTCAAATGAAATACATTGTCTAAAATACTGTCTCTTTATTTTTACTGAAATGCTAGTTTAAGTAATTGTGTCTCATACTAAGTGTAAACTCAAACTAGAAATTTAACATGTTTGGTTACATGTTGCGTTTTTGAATTACCGGCTTGTGACAAGTGAAGAGACGGCATTAAATTGTAGCTGAAAGTTGTGTTGACTTTGCTCTGTAATTGTTGAAGCATCCCTGGTGTGTGTGTGTGTGAGTGTGTGTGTGTGTGTGTGTGTGTGTGTGTGTGTTTGGGGGGGGGGGGGGGGGGGGGCCGGGGTTGGGGGGGGGGGGGGGGGGGGGTGCAGATCCTCTCTCACTGACGATCACCTGTCACCTGACTTTAGTTGTTCAAGAGCAACATGGACTGGATTTCTTTCACTGATTGAGAAAACTGAACTGAAAAACAGCAAATGAAGTAATAATA
>CAAKHC010004612.1:0-16620 GCA_901007825.1 Macroramphosus scolopax | reverse complement strand
CAGCTTCATACAATGCGGCCAGAAGCACAAGTCGTGTGTGTCTGAGTGGGTGTGTTGTGTGTGTGTGTGTGTGTGTGTGTGTGTGTGTGTGTGTGTGTGTGCGTGCGTGTATATGTGTGGTTGCAGCAAACACACAAAGGTTATATTAATGTGCCTCCTCACCACAGTCGAACAAGCTACATTTTATTATTGTCAGGACAAAAACACCTTGTGGCACCTTGTATCTTCACATCTTCACATTACGTCCTCATACTTGCAGCAACTAAAATATGATAAACTACAACATGTTTTTTAATAATATATTACTAAGGAGCTTTCACACTGACCCTCAACAACCATACAAGCTTGTTACTCTCCTCCTTCCACCTGCTCTGTTTTTGAACCAGGGTGGGAAGTTCACTGTCATTCTGAGAGGTAGCCACTCTCTGTAGTAGATCTATGGAAGATAATCTACGAGATAATCAACTGCTATCAGGAGGAAATAACAAATCATTACCTCATATAACTTAGAATGATGATCATACGTGTTCCATGCCAGCAGATGTGGTGATAGAGGTCAAAGGTCACAGTAAGTAGGTGTCAATGGGGATGCTGTGGAGGTTTCCATGTTGCTTTCCAAGAGATAACCAAGTCATTTACTGGTATCTGATGTTTGACCCACAAGAGGCAGTTTAAAGAAGGGAAGCAGTAGAAGCTGAGTTATTCCCGCTCATCCCCAGAATCCATCCCTGGGGCCTAAACACTGGCTCCTACATTTCCCAAAATACATCTCAATTGTTTTAGTAGATCCTCCACAACTGAGGTGCTAAATTCCATTTCCTCCTAATTCCTCACCTTTAGTTATAAATGTTAATGTCCCGAGACCAAGCTGGGAATATCCTGACCATCTCTTCTAATGTGATTCTCTAAAGGGAGGAAACACAGACAATTATCATATTATAAGTGTAACAAAATAGTGACCTTCTGTATGTATATATATATATATATATATATATATATATATATATATATATATATAGTGAGTATATGTCGAGGAGTGTAGTATATATATAGAGTCCAGGATATATTGTATACATATATAATATATACAAAGGTATATTATTGTAGATTTTCTGGAAATACTGTTATATTTACTTATTTTCACAACACCCACAGACGACTTTGCACAACTGCTCACAGGCTGATTAAACTTAACTACAAGTATACAACTAGTGGAATGCTCCTTTAAGTTCCACAGCCAGATATGTAAATAGAAGTTGAATACTCCTCTCTGCTGTACGTGTAACATGTGTACTGACCTTTGGTGCTCAGCCTTTCCAACAAGTGCTGGTACTTCTGTGAGAGGCTGTTTATTCAAATTCAGCCTCATTTTTTTGCCTGTTTGTCTGAAAGGAAAATACATGTGTCAATGTAACGTGTAAGAAACTGGATGTTCCTCAACATCTGTGTATGAAAATCCTCAATGGACCATCGCTATTTAAAAATTGTCACATTGGTGCAACTTGCCGACATTCCTCTTGTTTTTTTTTGTTTTTTTTTTGTTCTGCATAATCTGAATTTCTTCTCGTGCAGTCCCAAAATCCTCCCGTACCATATGAACTGAAGAGTCATATTTTTGCAGACTGAGAAGCATTCAGCGTTTGTTTTTTATCGGGCAGGATAGTTTGTTTCACTCCTCTGCCCTTAGCTGACACTAACCTCCACCTGTTGCATTGTTTGGTCAATCAAATGTTACTGAGCCACAGAAGAAGCCAAACCTTGATCCCATGCCCTCCCAGCTCCCTCCTTTTCAGCAGCTTTTGACCTAGCGTGAATCAGAGAGGGAGGGATGTCACAGCTTAGATGCCATCAGCGAGGAGGATTTGCAGGTTTTAAGTCTCTGCTCTTTGGCCTCCTCACAGTAGGACTTCCTGGGGGCACTGGGCTGCTCTGTGGCACAAAAGTTAAACCTGCCTGCTGCAACAATGACACATTTAAGGCCTCCAAAGACATTGAACTTAGTTGGAGCAGCGAGCTGATCTCATAGTGACCAGTGGGAAGTCATGCATTGAGAATGAGAGAACGCACAATGGCATGCTGACAAAGTGACACATAATATCATGTGACTGAGTGATAAACTTTTTATTTAGTATTTTTCTTTGCTGAGCTCCTCAAGGAATGGTTCAACATTCTGAGACATACACTTATTTCCTCTCTTTCTGAGGAGACCACAAAGGATCCACAACGACTGTAAGAAACAAGAACTCAGCCAGTCCACCAGTCAATCTACATTCCAACTCTCACCTATGGTCACTAGTGGTGACAGGAAGATGGAGCATGTACTACGACTGACCTAAAGGGGTTTCCTCCGGAGGCTGCAGGCCCAGGCTGCTGCTCCCTCGCACGTTGTTGACTCACTATAGTTGGGTGAAGAGCGCCAGAGAGAGAACAGCAACAAACAGCATGATCCCACAAAACCCTCCCACCACATACTGTACCCTGTCCTGAAACCACAGTTATGTTAACACTTTGGAAAGTGACAAGCTATTTTCCCGTTCTTCTGGTCTATGCCAGGCTAAGCTAACCACATGCTAACCACATGCTAACAACATGCTAACCACATGCTAGACCTGAATTCAGACTCCTTTAACAAACAGAAGCATGTTTACAGCTGTAGTTTAATACTTTCTACGGTTGCACGTCATGTTTCAGTCAATATTGCCAGCTTATTGCAATTTTATTGCTATGATTATTACAATTATTGTTATTACTATTATTGTTCTCATCATTGTTGTTATTATTATTAATGTATGGGTCTTCATTGGCCCATATCACCAGGACAATGAAATTGAAAGGCCCCTGTCCACAGCAGTGCAATAATGGCTCCCTGTCCAATGGGAATTGAATGGAGGATAGCATCCCTGAGAAGCCTATTCTCTGGCCCAACCGATCACCCCCCCGCCATACCCCTGCACCCCCGCCTTATTCTTCAAACAACGCGGTGACTGACAGCTCCTTTTCACAAGGCTCCGACTGGCAAGGAAGGGGTTTAATTCCAAACCATTTTGTAGCATGGCATGATAATGACTCAGACGCAAGCCCGAGGGCTGCGATGGACCGATGAGGTTTTGTTGTCAGGCTGGGGGAGTGTTTTTTTTTTTGTTTTTTTTTTGTGGGGTTCAGATGGGATTGAGGATTTTGTTTGAGCTGAAATATCAAACTCAATTTTATCAGCTTATACAATGAGAGTATTGCCTCACAGTAAGTAGGATTGTATATTACAGACAATAATACAACGTGTGTTAAGCAATGAGAAGATCCTCCTACTTTCCATCCTTCCATCCATCTGACTGATTACTAACTGTCTTAATACTACGTCCAACATTTGGTACATTCCTTTTAATTACATTCCTTTCATGATAAACATTTTTAGAAATACCCAACATTGTCTGGAGAAACAAAAATTTGCTTCACCTTGATCAGCTGAATTTAAATGCAGCTTAGATGACGAGGCAATCAATAATAAAACAAGTTATTAATGATTAAACTCTGAGAAGGGGTAATTCAATTATAATACTTTATTAATCTGATACTTCATAAAATCTTTTTGGTGATAGTAGTTATATATCATAAAGTACTTTTAGTTAACCAAACATTTTAAAGATGCTTTCCCTTCCATTATATGTGCCCAATATTTGTATTGGTACGGAAGATAAAGCCAATGACTTTGAATAATTACCAAGGACGTCACATGATGGGTCAGCTTGTTTGTTTGTTGGTAGAAGGGTTCAGTTATGGGCCAAGGAGACGACCCCAATAATGTTTGGGCAGTTCCGTTTAACAAAAGTTACACTGCTTCTACATGAACATGTCCTGGTCCTGTTGTTTCTCCACACATAAACTAAGTGGTTGTTATGTTGCGTAATAAGTGAGAAGGCAGTTTGTTATTTTCAGATCCGTCCCCGGATGCTGACGCCGTCGGCCCGGGACTGTCAGAGAGCACAAAATATTATTATTAACCAAAATAATTATAATAATAATTTTTATATAGAATATCATGATGAGAAATACAAATACAGAAAACTTGACATAAATGATAAGAACAATGATTCATTTAATTAATGAATTAAAACGTCGTGTCTGTCTCAGGCCGTCTGCTAACGGGTCCATGAGAGTTGAATTAAAACTGTTTGGTCGACCTCTTAATGATCAGCAGGATCCACTCCAGCTTTTCTTAGTTGTTTATGATACTGACTGAATATCTCTGACCTCTGTGAGTCTTTGGCTCTAGAACATTGTGCTGAATTTTACACCATTTATTTTGCCAAGTTATTAATTAATATAAAATAATCTACGGATCAGCGGATAATGAAAATATTGTTGAAGAGGTGTTAAAGTCACTGATAGATGAACGTGGTCGTCCTTGGCTGGCTGACCTACATCCCTCCATGCTCACCCTTCAGCCTTTGGCCCCGTGCTGTATCACATTCGGTCGCCCGGCCAGCTTCCTTCCTCTTCAGCACAACAACCTTTGTCAAGCTTGAGGGATCTTCTGAATGAATCAGAAGTGGAGGAGGAGGTTCGACCTTAAACACCGAGGGACTGACGATCGGTTGGGTTTATTCTTCCTGTGAAGAACATGTTTGTTGAGTAGAGGAAGAGGCAGAAAAATGGAAACTGGTGGGGAAGGACTGGAAAGTGGAAAGCAGATGGCGCATAGGCCCTTTGTCACACTGTGGCACCTCAGAATGTGTGTGTGGTGTGTGTGTGTGTGTGTGTGTTTAATCAGTGGGCTTGGCCCGGAAGGGAACACAACCAATTCTGAAAAGAGACAAAGGGGGTCAGAATATATCTACATTGTTACAAAATCCAGTTCATCTCCAATATGCCCTCCAACCCTCCCCTCTTCCGCTGCTAGCTGTAGCCCCCCCCTCAACACCGCCACCATCTTTTGACCAAAGAAGACAAGGAAGATTTCCACCTTTGATCATTGGAGGATGGAGTGGGGGATGAATGGGCAAAAGAGAAGCAGAGGAAGAAGTTTGGGGGCTGTTTACCCTGCACTTGGCTTCTTTGAGGCCTCCTGCGTCTTCTGTCTCCTCCTTTGACCACCACCCTCCTCAGGAAACCAACCCCTTTTCCCAGGCTGGTCAGAGGTGTAAAGAGCGCTCCTCTCTTTTGCCCTTTTCACCGCCCTGTCCCCACCCCCTCACCCCACGGGCGTCACCCCAGATCCCCGCTCTTCCTTCCGGAGATGGTGGGATCAGGGCGCTGCACCTGTCTTGACCCGTCTAGACATGGCCGCCTGGCTGTTTTGTCCTCAATGGGGGGACAGGAAGAGGACGGTGGGGTTTGGATGGAGCATTCACACAGGTTAAAAGTCAGAGTTGGAGGTTGAGGTTTGTTAGTGAGGATGGAGAGAACACAGCAGAACAAGAGGTCACCCTGCTGACCTACAGAGCCCTGTGGTGTAGCACAGCTGACACTGAGGAGGAAATGCAGCCTTCGGGAAGTTCTTCCTCTTCACTGGCACACAGCTTCTGTTGTTTGGCTGTGACACAGGTGACATTTGTCATACGGAAGTTTATTTTTCATATTTTTAAAACCTTTTTTGTCATTATTTTTTTTTTTTTTTTTAAATGTTCTCCTTGATCTTATTTTCTACTGAACGTTCATAAAGTTGTATGATGGTTTTCTTAAGTAAAGTGGCCTCATTGTTGAAATAAGAGGCACATGACAAAGGAGCCAGCCCAGGAGATCGGTACCTGCATCATCAAACACCTCAACGTCTCCTGTGTCTGTCCAGGTTCCCCTGGCTCGCTCTGAGACTCACCTCAGCGAGCTTCTTGATGGCGTGTGCAGCTCCATGAGCGACTACGCCCTCTATGTGGACCCCGACACCCAGCAGAAACAGTACATGAGGTTCGCTCCCAGGAGCAGCGGGGCCACTATGGACTTCCCTGACTTTAAAAACTTCCAGTTTGATGGACCAGAGGCTTCCAACGCCTTGAAATTCGCAGTGAGTGCAAACATCCAGTATCTCTAATTACACTGCAGAAACCACAGATAGATTAATTTATGGTGCATGTTGGAGGCATTTACAGCCCCGGACGGACTTGGAGTCCATCACTAAGATTACTTCCTATTTTCTTAGTTAGAAAGATCGACTTCACTATGTTGGAGCGATTTAGCATTAACAACCACCAAGAACCGTAATGTGTGAATCACTTGTAGCCACTCGACTGTAAACGACAATCATGTGCTGAGACGGTAATAATGTTGTAATGTAACTTCCAAACGAGACTTATAGGCAGCTGCAGTGCACCACCCGACTCCACTGCAGGGACGGAACATCACTGTTCAAAAAGAGATCACACGTCTAACACGTCCTTCAAGACCTCCAATAGGTGTTGAACTGGGCTGACTGACGGCCATAGAACAACATTCACCAAACCATTCAGTAACCCCCAACCCTGAATAACACTGTCACACAGTTCATCCCTTTAATTTCACAACTCTCAGTATGTTGGGTTATTTTGTTTTAAAATGTAACTACATGATTATTGACTGATTAAAGGTCCGTCCCAAACGTCCATCAAGGCTTTAGCAAGAGTTTTAGAGAACACTAGGTGATGTTCCTGTCCAGTTCCCAGGTGTGGAAGAATTATGTTTAATTGGCCCAAAAGTATATAATTGTGTAAACTGGTAGTTTCACTGTAAAAACTCTTCCCCAGTATATTGTCTGAATTGTAATAAGAGTGTGTCGTTACACAAGCAGCTCCGTGACATAAAGACACTGGTGTTTTATTTCAAACACATTTCCACCTGTTCCAACTTATCACCATCAAAAACAGTTGAACAGATCATTTCACTATCTAGTAGCGTTCTCTCTAATTGTAGTATATATATACATATATATATATATATATATATATATATATATATATATATATATGTCTTGTATTTTAGCTCATCTATTCTGCAGCTTAGTGTAACGAGATACTTTCAATAGAAATAAGACAAATATTCTTGCTGAGGTTTCTGCCGTGTCGTAGCTTTGCCATGTAAAATCATTTTATGTCATGTGACTGCGTCAGTAAGTGTTTTTATGAATGAAGCCAGCGGGCAGATTATTACCCTTCAGAAGGAATATATCAGGCTGGATTATGTCCAGATGATACGTTCAGAAGTGTGTGTGTGTGTGTGTGTGTGTGTGTGTGTGTGTGTGTGTGTGTGTGCGTTCATTCATGTTTGTTGTGGGTTCGTGAACATTGCACATCATTTTAAACTCGTCAACGTTGCGTAATAATATATTCATTATTAACTGTAATCATGACGGTTATGTCTCTCTAGGTATTTTTCTGCTAAGTCAAGTCTGTAAATATTGTTTGTACCAACCAGAGGTCGTCCTACACACAGAGCAGGTCCATGTTAAACACTGTATTATTTACATAAACACTTCCTTTATGACAGAAGAAACCCAGAGCAGAACCAAAGTCTGTGTGGGCGGCCTTCTGCCTCGACCAAATAAAGTGAATTAGAGCCTCCGTTGTTTTTACAAGCATTAGGAAACATGTGCAGGAGGAGGATGGATGTCAACCAGCAGAGGTTCAATCTGTGAACCTTCACCGCTGCTGTTGGACCCACAAAGAGAAAACAACGTTCATACGTCAGTTCATCTGTACTTTATCTGTGTTTTCATCTACGATATCAAACCTTCGATATTTACTCAGGAGCTCAGTAACATGTTGCAGTACGCACGGCTGCAACGTGCGGAACATCAACTCACTACTAAAAATAAAACACTGCTCCATTACCACCAACAGATCTGTGTGTCCCAATAATGGTGATGTCATTTCTTTGTACGAGCTGCATCCATTGATGATCTGCATGTCTGATGATAAACATTGGACCGTGCTGAGGACCGCTCATCGATCTGTGTTGGAAGAGCAGATCTTTGTGTTTGCAGGTCAAATCCTGGGACTTTCTTTGAATTGGCAGTTTTTGTATATTGAAATAGAGAAAATGTCAAATATCACAACTGGTGTTCTCAAGTTCTTCAGATCGGTTGGTTTTCCATCTGAATCAGGTCACACACAGATGAGGAAACTTTATCAACTCTTGCAGGTTTCAAACCATCTGTAAAAGTCTTCATTCATTAGATTCAACCTTCGTCGTTAACGTTCCCTCTCAGATTTTAACATCACGAGTGGAATCATTGTTTGATTCAGCAGCTCCGTCTTGTAACTCCGTCCAGGACCGCTGGATAATGTTCAATAAAATTAGAATCATTCAAAATGTGATATTAAGATCTTAGTGAATCAACCCGCGAGCGCGCTTGTCAAAATGGCTGAAACAGTTCGGCAAACAGTGGAGAAAAAATGGCCACCGCCCTGCGCGCACCCACTATTGTGCAAAAAAAACGTGACAAGCCCAGAGTGTGTGTGTGTGTGTGTGTGTGTGTGTGTGTGTGTGTGTGTGTGTGTGTGTGTGTTGTGTACGCATGGCCGAGCCGTGTCTGCTCTGCTTCCTCCAGGCCAAGTCTTTCTTCTCCACTTGTGTGTGTTTCTCTCAGTGTGAAAGCATCGTGGAGGATCTGGAGGATGATATCATCTCTCTCTTCAGCCAGAACACGGAGGATGTGCACAGCGAGTTATGCAACAGAGTCTCAGGTATCACGGCTTCTTCGCGCACACGCATGACGCATCCGTTCGCTTTCCATCCCCTCAGGATGTCTGTTGTACGTCCCCCCCCCCCACGTCCAGTGGAGTCAACGAGATGAAGCACATTAGATTTTACACTCAAAGAGAGACGAGCCGGATAATAAATCTATTAATGACAAATGACCTCACAGGCTGTGGTGGACAAACCAAGTCTGAACCTGCTTTTCTACAAGTTTTGTAGTTCCATTTCAATATTTTCATCTTGTTTAATACACTTCAGTTCACTATATTTCAACACACTTGAAGTAGTATCAGTAATCCATCAGCCATTTTGTGAGAATCCCTCAATCTGGCGTCGTCTCTCCTGCACACGCTGCTTCACAGGACACGTTAATACTGCTCAACACTACTTCACACAGATCAGGAACACGGCCCGCTGCTCGCTGAACGCCCGGACACATTTATTTAGTAAATGGATGAGCCGTCCACTATAAACGTGTCCTGATAACATCTGAATTAAAAACCTCTGTTTGTTATTTCTCCATCAGTGTGTCCGGTCCATCAGTGACTGAAGCTCATGTTGTTTTCTGCTTCTTCTTTCAGGCTACTGTCAAGGCGCCAGGCACACAAACCAGGAGTTATAGTGTTTTTATATTTCCGGTGGGACCGGCTGTGTTTCCATCATTAGAACGTCTTTATCTGTTTCTGACAAATAAACACATTATAATGGAAAAACACGTGTTGCAGTTTGTGATTGATGCTCCTGCACAGCACGCGGTGATGTCAGACCGGAGTGATGAGAAGCTGCTGGCGGCACCTTAAATCCAACTGACAGACTGAAGACGAAGCAGATGTTTTTTGTTTGCATGTTTTTCATCTGTAAATGCGAAATATATTTTAGTTTCAGACGGTTGATCGGACAGAACGGGACATCTCGCTGTTCTCCTTCGATGTTGAATTGACTTAACATTTACCGAACTGAATGAAATCAGCATGTATTATTATCACATGCGTTATTAGTCGAAGACCTAAATTCATGATGTAATTACTCCGTTTTATTCTGAGGACTATAATGTTTTAGTCGTTGGAGCAGCTATGCTAGCGGTTGGAGGGTGATTAGCCGCAGCGCTGCGTGTTGATATGCTGCAGGATGCTTGCACAGGAGACGCAAATTCAATCTACTATTAGCGTTCAAAGCTATGGACTTATAACTGGAAATATCTGTATTTAAATGACACCATCCGTTCGTCGTTATGTTCTGTGCGACGCTCCAGACTGTCTGCGGTACAAATATACTTTATATATTTCTCCATTGTCACGAAATCATCCTCAGTGCATAAAAAGAGAGTTTCTAAATTCGGATGTCACCAAATTGAAAATCCTCTGTCATGCAGAGATCAGATGATCCCGGTCAGGATGGTGAAGAAAGAATGCAAGCTATGATTTCACTCAGGAACGTGACATACATACCAAACACAATGGCAACTGTCTCGCTGATTGTTCACTGATCCGTTCACCTCTCCTGGAGTTGGTCTTCAGCTGTCCTTCAACATCTGCCTGAAGTATGTCTGAAGGGTTTTTAACCTTCGGTCATACGACAGCTCTTTATCATCTCACCACTGTCCTCCATGTTTTTTTTTTCTATGTGAGTGCGAGTGGGTGTGACCACAGGGACTGATGTCTTCTGCACTCTCACCGTAGAGCACAGAGCCGTACCCACTTCCTGCTGCTGGTTTTTAAAATATTTCTGGGCATGAAGCCTTCAGGGAGGCAGCAAAGGTTCCACTCTCCAAACAGCACAACAACTCTGGACTAACGGAGTCAGGATAATGTAACACATGCTACATGCTACATGCTAAGTGATCCGATACCATAACACACTGCAGCTACCTGTTTTTATTCATGTTTTAAAATCAGTGTATAAAAGGAGCTGATTGCAAAAATCTAAACTTTGCAAAGGTTCTGCTGCACTGCAGCCTCGTTGAAACGATGGTCATAAATATATACATGGGAAGTAAAGTCCACTGAAGAGATGAAGATGTGATGCAGATGACAACATCTATTGATGAAGTGATGAGGAGACTAACGGACCTCAAATTATTAAACTACCAGATGTCATATTTTGAGAATGTCATCTTCTTCTGCAATGGAGGATGAGGAGCAGCAGCTGTTTATCACTGACGGTGGATCGAAGCTCTGTGAGTTCATCAAGTCTCTTTAACCTGCTGCTGTTTAACCTGGTTGGACGCTGCAGTCAGACAGAATCACTGCTAGTGATGGAAGTTCTTCTATCAACACAACATACTGCATACTGATACATGTACTACATACTGCCTGCATACTGCATGTACTACATACTGCTCTACTGCATGTACTACATACTGCCTACTGCATGTACTACATACTGCCTGCATACTGACACATGTACTACATACTGCTTACTGCATGTACTACATACTGCCTGCATACTGACACATGTACTACATACTGCCTACTGCATGTACTACATACTGCCTACTGCATGTACTACATACTGCCTGCATACTGACACATGTACTACATACTGCCTACTGCATGTACTACATACTGCCTACTGCATGTACTACATACTGCCTACTGCATGTACTACATACTGCCTGCATACTGACACATGTACTACATACTGCCTACTGCATGTACTACATACTGCCTACTGCATGTACTACATACTGCCTGCATACTGACACATGTACTACATACTGCCTACTGCATGTACTACATACTGCCTGCATACTCACACATGTACTACATACTGCCTACTGCATGTACTACATACTGCCTGCATACTCAAACATGTACTACATACTGCCTACTGCATGTACTACATACTGCCTGCATACTGACACACGTACTACATACTGCCTGCATATTCAAACATGTACTACATACTGCCCTAAACTGTTCCCAATAACGATCTGTACTTGTATATACTACGATATTTATGATCTGATATTATGTGAATGGTTACAGACTAACCATCCCACAACCATCATGACAACCAAGTACTTGTGGCATGTGGAATGATGAATTCTATTAAAATGTAACGAGCCTGTTTCCTTGTGCAACCAGACTCCAGTTGTTTATTGAGTTTATAGAACTGCAATAACGACTGTCCATGTGCAGCCATGTTTGCTGAAGGTTTAAACTTAGATGGCTACAACAACGACCCTAAAGCCAAACTGATATTGTCTCTGTGTGTGCTGTAGCTAAGACACTCACACAGCCGCGGTCATGTTAGCACATGCCAAGTTATCTAGCATGCAGCTAGCAGCTGGGGACGTTCATCTGTAAGACTCATAAGAAGTGCATCCAGTTCATTTGTCCTTTGAAGTGTACTTGTTAGTTGTACTTTTTACTGAATGATGAGTGTGGTGAGCCTTACTACAAAGATGCTTCAAATATCACCATCTTTGTTGGGTAGTGGGTGAACGCTGATGCATGTGTGCCTTCACCACACCAGGGTCTAACGGTGCAGCAGGGCTCCTCATCCAGCTTAATGTGGGACCGCTGCTGCATCACCAGCTGCTGCTGACATACATACGTCAATATTTGGGAGGCTTCGACTGTTTATGGTCATTTGTAGCAGTTAGTCGCTCTGGACAACCGCCTGCTGAATCACATACTGTACACTTAAACTGGAGAAGTGAAGAGAAAATCCCATGCAGATGCATGCAGAGAAAAATCGGCGTGCTTGCGTGTGCGTGTGCGTGTGCGTGTGCGTGTGCGTGTGTGTGTGTGTGCTTGACAGTAGTTGATAGTTTATTGTGACTAACAGGAAGGTAACGATGAAGACAATTTGATTTAAAAGTACTCTGAAGAAACAACAATAGACTGAAGTAGAACTAACGGTCACGGAATTGCTCAGTGAACAAGCAGCTTACATCGCTCCACCTCATGGTTGGTGTCCGACGCCAGCGGTCACCACAGTCAAAGGCTCAAAGTCTGTTTGGAAGCATTTAACACATTTTTAGAAGGAAAATAAAAACACCGAAGGGCGTTTGAATCCCACACTGTAACTCTCCACTGTGTGCAGAGTTCAGGCTCTACATATCAAACAGCACCTGCTGATTGATCCATTGATTCACACAGCATCAATCTGATAACAGCACAGATCAGGTACCGAACAGTCCGGCACCATAGACGTGATTCTGCACAACACTAATTCTCTCCTGCACAGCCTTTCCTTCCCTCGGTCTCCCCGTGACCGCAGCAGCAGCATTAAGTCTCTACCTCCCTCCCTGCTGCTCGGGTTTCCTCTCTGCCCAGTGATTGAAGTCACAGTAGGACCCATACGAGCTCATTGTGTAGCTGCCTGTCTGGAAATGTCAGCGAGCCTGGCCTCCACCCATGACAGATCAAGGGTTACCAAAGTGCTGACTGGTTGCAGGGTGACAGACAACCCTCAGAGCCGTTTAATTCCAATTCATCACAGCCTATTGATTGATGATTAGACTTCTACAACTGTTCTTTAAAGGAAGAGCCATATGCACCCAGTAGACAATGTATGAGGTGGATGATCAATCAATCCTCCTCCATCAGGTTTATAATGTTCAGTCTGTTACCCGTGGTGGGTTGAGTTGTTCCTACACCCCGAGAGGTTGACGTCAGTAGTTCTACTTGTGCTTATCGTTTCACCCGTGTGGAATCTACGGTCAGGATCTGGTTTCTGACTGACTCCGGCGTTTCTGTTCGTCCGTTCCAAGGAAGATAATTCTGTAAACCCTGAGCTGCTGCTTTTCCAAAGGCGTCTCCTCAGAGGACAAATCTCAAAGTGTTGGTTGCATCTGTCACCGTGGGAGCAGGAAACGACGTCAGTGTGGACGTGGTGTCTGTGTGGTTTCAGAGACTGGTCATATCGGGACTAAAGGCAAACCCTGATACATCTGTTGTGTGATGATCCGCTAGCTGGTCGACTCCCCTGACCTCTTCACAGCCTGGCGGCACAGAGGAAACACTGATAATTCAGATAATAAGACACTTGTCGTGTATTTCTGAGAACAGTTGTCTCATACATGGGTATTAATTTCGGGGCAGTTTTCTACCCAAAGGTGCATCAGGACTCTAGTTTACTGGGTAATAGAAGTACGACTGCCTGGTGATTCCTCAACTCTTCTTTCTCTTAGACTCACTTGGTGAAAAGAAAAACTCTTTGAGACAAAGTGTGATTTTGTATCCTAATAGTACAAAGTTTGGTCCCTGAGCTGCGGCATTAACTTGTATTCTAACAAGATTAAAATATATTTGTCCTGGAGATTAGCATAGTTAAGTCTCTCCTTTTTTGGCTTTTGGGGCGGCTGCAGCAGGCTTTGATCAGTGTAGCGCAGCAAGGCCGAGGCTTGGCCTGGCCATCCGACGCCCGGGTGTGAAATTGGTCTGATGTCATCCCCCATTCTCCACCTACCCCAGCTTTCAGTGGCTGTAATTATATTTCCGCCACAAAGCCTCCTTCCCCTTCATTCCATATTCCAAGTTTGACTAGGAAGCGTTTTGGAGAACTATGGCTAAATTGCTCAGTGGGGGGAAGGGGGACTGGATGGGCCGTCTTTTGTCTGACAGAGACACAGGGGACATCAATACTTTACTTATATGTACATTTCTTTTCTCTGTTCGTCTGCCCTTTGCCTCAGACTGTTGGAGAGGTTAAGTTTATGACAAGAGGATGGATGAACTTTGGGTGAATGAAATGTTTTTCCTGTTGCTGAGTGTCACAGATTTAGCAGCGTTTGCTTTGTCCAAGAAGACTTTTACTCTCCTGTGCAGACGAATGATTCCTGTCCTCACCAACAGTTCATGGATGGTTTTATATTCAGTCAATGGTTGATTTTGGTTTTATGGCTGATTATTTTAAAATCAATTACAAGGATGATGTGAAGATACTCCTCGACCATTTGAAGACAGATTTTAGACTTTCCAACTTTTAGGAACTTACTGACAGAATTAGGAGTTTCTCCGACAAGCCGGCCTCACCTTGTTGGTGTATCAGTGACTGATAACATCTAGCAGCTAGAGGGTTTTAAAATAGGAAATAAGATGACATCAATATAGTGAGGAACCCACGTGGTGGCCACGTCCCACCAACATACTTTGTTTTTCGGGAGACCACTTGTTAATCACTGCCGGCCAGCAGTGGAAGCTGCTGTCTGTCGGATGCTGCAGTGGGAGGCCGCTGCTCTTCTCCTCTGTGGACCACCAGTTGAGAAGGTGGTTCAACAAACATGCTTCGTTGAACCAAACCATGAGCATCGTGGTCATAAAGCATCATTATAGGAATCATCAGCAGGTTCAGGAAACATATCAGCCTGCGTATGTGTCGTACAAGAGGGTCGGAACCAACGACTGATACGGTCGCTTGGATCCACCGCTGGCCTGATGTGTGTGTTTCCATAGGATGCAGCTGAAAGCTCTGACAGGTCAGTTCAAAGGCCTGCCGGCCCCAACAGAAGACAGAAGAAACTCTGACTTTGGGGTGAAGCTGGACCCACAACAATTGTTGCTCCTGCAATGAATTCTTTCTGAAACTGTTTGAGGTCAGACCGACTGAACGCAGCGAGCTCCAAACACCTCGATCAGCACACACTCAATCTGCCTTCCTCTTGTGTGTTCAACGGTTGTCGTAAACCGACGTACCCGGATACTCATTATAGCATGAACAGACCTGACATGTGCTTGGCCACACGTCCACACGCTGGAGATCATCATAGCTGTTTCCTTATTTTAAATTATAACCACAATCTCAGTCACAGTAGGAAGCATGTTGGGCTGCTGGATGCAACCAACAAACACTAGAAGTCCGCTGTTCGAGTCCCGCAGAGTTCCTTTCCGTCCGACCTTTAACCCGAGCCATAACCTCTGTACCTAACCAGACCTGAACCGGAGCACAGACACAACATCAGAAACAGGATCCGGTTGAACACGGTGTTGTCTGTGTTTTTTTAAATGGATGTCACATATTTTTGGTTGGAAATATGTTGACGTGTATCTGCAGTTTGTTTGGTGACCAGCTGGTTGAGAAGAAAAAGAAACTTGGTCACTCAACGTTACAAAGCAGCATCATGGGATGAGATTCAGGGTTTGCTGATCATCTCACATCACATGTGGCACAGGAAGAGAGGACGTTTATAACTTTAAAGCAATTCAATTTCATAATGTTTCTTTTTTTTACATCCTAATTGTAGGAGACAAAACTAGTCTGTGTTTCAGTCCAACTCGTATCAGATGAGGTGTTATATTTGGAGAGTTATGAGACCGTACAAGAGAGGCAGAATGTTGTGTGTGATATATAAAACATCTCACGTCAAGAGCCGCAGTGAACAACAAGGAGTTACAGTCCACATATGAAGTTACAGGAAGTCTTGGAATATCAAATCATCTCCTCAGTGGGAACCAGTGAGAAGAAAGATCCTTTTCTCACCAATCTTGGCTGTAATACAGTCACCTGCTGCTATTTGCATGGACACCCAAAACATTTTGACCTTCGTCCAGGTTCTCTGGTGATTTTACCCCCTCCCCTCCTCCTTTCTCCCCCACATTTCGAGTGACAACCCCAGACTGTGCACAGAAGCTCCCTTCACAGCCTTTCCCCCCTTTTTCTCTCCCGAGTCAAGACGAGCTCGGCTCATCAAGTCAGCGACCGTTGGGCGTTACTTCCACATACAAGCCAGCTAAGAAAGGAAATGCAGATGAAGTCTTCTGCAGCCTTTCACACGGCGCAGGTCAATGCTGCTGCTGCTGCCGCTGCTAATGGAGGAGTCACAGATAACTCCGGATCGCTCTCGGCTCTCTGGGCCTTTCTTCCTCTCTGTTTACCTTTCCTCAACTGTTTCTCCACCACGTTCAAATATTCAGGTAAACACAACGGAACGGATGTGTGTGTGAAATACGACCGGGGAGGAGGAGGAGGAGGAGGAGGAGGAGGAGGAGGAGGAGGAGGAGAAACGGG
>CAAKHC010004610.1:3964-17966 GCA_901007825.1 Macroramphosus scolopax | reverse complement strand
CCCCCCCTCCTCATCTGAATTACATACTGTAGCCGTTCACTCATTGTTGTAAGTTATAATTCAGTCTAGTGTTGTTGTTCCATGAGTGCTGTGTGCCATTTCCTGAGACGTTTGCCTGTATGATGACACATGAATTTTCCTCACTGCCTTGTAAGTGTTCTTAATACTACAGCATCAGTATGTCATGTGTTGTCGGGACACCGGATGCTGTGACGTGTGCTGTATGTATCTACTGTTTCAAACACTGGGGAGTGAACCCAGCACACCTTGAGGAAGAAATATTGCACTTATTTGCTGGAAGTATACTACTTTTACTGAGTTATGTCTGACACAATATCGGCATGTTATATCTTTTGCAAATATATACTGTGACAAAAATGATTTAGCACCATATTGGTATCATTCATGAAGCATGCAGTTCCACACTATTATTCAACCCGACTGTGTACTGCTGGTAGCAGCCCTCAAATGACCAGTTTACTCTGGAGACAGCACCATGTTTAACTGTGAAGTTATCACACAAAGACTTACAAGGAGTTAATTTATTTACAGTTTAAGTACACAAATACAGTGGCAAATATAAATGTGAAAACGTAAATGCTGCTGACATGGTTGCTTACGTTATTCAATCGGTGTAGAGCGGCTGGCCAAAGAAGCCAAGGGTCAAAATCAACAACTACTTAGAGAATGAGAAGCAGAAAAAAATGACTTACATCACGACCTTTTGTTTGGACATACATGGCAGTTGTTCATCACAGCCGGAACTGGAGACAAATACTCCTGCTGGAGAAGCCAGTGAAGGGATGAAGGTTAACCTTCCTCTTAACAAAATAGTGTACATTTAAGGGGATTTACAAAGAATTCATTCTCAGTGCTCGCGGCTCCTCAGTCTGCATCATCGGTGAGGACCTTTCATGCCAACACAGTACCCCTGACAACCAAGTGTATCATACATATTGATTTGAACATTCACTACATCACCTATTCCCACAGCACTACTTTCTGTAACAACTCCATGGCTCAGAGGGGGGGAGACTGATGGTACACACTACACTTATGGCAGCCTAAACCTGCAGCTGGGCCCCTGGACCAAGCTTTGAAGTTTTTCTCACTCATCCCTGCATGTGAGTGTAAAACAAAACACAAGAAGATATTTACACATCTATATTACAAGTATTTCACAGCTTCAAAATACAAATAAAAATGAAAATGTTTATCTGTACACAGTGAATAGAAATCTGGTAAAATGTGTCAAATGACGCTCTTGCCCCCTTTATAAAGTGCACTTTTCTACAGCACTAGAGAGGGAACAGGGCTCACTGGAGTCAATGAGTACATAACCTCCTGCATCTGAGATACCAAAGCATGTTTGGTATGGTCATGGTATGTATACTTGCAACAATGTATATGGTGTGTGTATATACATACATATAAATGTATATATATACACCACGCACAATTCAGCTTTATACACTTTACTGTGAAAAATGAGATAAGCCAGCAATTTTATTGACAGGTGTGAAAGCAGACAGTGACAGGAAATTTAGGGTCATTTCCACAGAGGAAGAAGGAACCAGAGACCGACTGCATCACCTGTCTGTCAGTGTACTAGAAAGGACTGCTGGGTTGCCATATCGGCCCTGGACAAAGCACTGTCCATTCAGAATCCCCCGTACTTAGAATTAGTAGAGATCTGGTTGGGCGGGGACAGTGTGGAGGGTTGTGCAAACGTCTCCTGAAGTGGACAGAAAACAGTCCTGAGGTCCAACACTTCTAAATGCTTTGGGAGGTTAGACCAAGACACAGAAAGGGGGAAAGAGTAATAGAGAGACAGAGAGAACACAATTCTGAAGGAGGCGACGGCACAGAGCGGTCGCTCATAAAGCAGTTTGAGTCAGCTGGCTTCCAATGGTAGCTGAAGAAGAATTAGTGGGGTCTGATTGTGTCAGAGTGAGCAGGACTTGGTCCGCCAGGTCGCATTATTGTGGCTCATCGAGGAGCTAAAGGATGGAGACCGGCAGGCAGTGCACTGGACACCATCTAGAAGAAACACGGGATAAAAGCAAGAGGTTCAAACAAACAACCTTTCATTTGTTATTATCCCTGACGACATTAAGCTAAATATGAAAGCTTCCTAATAATGTCACTTCTTTCCGGATATACAGAACCAGTCAAAAGTTTGAAAAACCTTCTCATTCAATGGTTCTCTTCATTTGTATTACTTCCACATTGTAGAACAATAATGATAATACATTAAAACTATGAAGGAAGATGTATAGAATTATGTAGTAAACAAACCAGAATACGTTTTCTATTTTATATTCTTCAAAGTAGCCTCCTTTTGCTTTGATTAAGCTTTGGACACTTTGGCATTCTCTCAAACAGCTTCATGCAGTAGTGAGCTGGAATAAGACATGAAGGTCAGTCAATCTGGAAAATTTCAAGAACTTTGAATGTATCCTCAAGCGCAGTCAAAAAAACCCTCAAACGCTATGATAAATCTGGCTGTCAGGAGGACAGACCAGGAGTTTGTTACATTAGTTACCAGCCTCAGATTAACAGCACCTTAGATTAGAGCCCACATACAGACGTAGACCTGCTGCAAAGAAACCACTACTGAGGAAGAAGAAGACCAAGAGAATTGCCTCAGCCAAGAAATACAAGGAATGGACAATAGACCAGTGGAAATCTGTACTTTATCGAATCCAAATGTGATAATTTTGGTTCCAGAAAAGGCGAGCGGATAGCTTCTAAATGTGTGGTTTCCACCGTGAAGCATGGAGGAGGACGTGTGATGGTTTGGTCGATGTTTTTCTGGTGACACTGTTGGTGATTTATTCAGAATTAGAGGCACACTTAACCAGCATGTCTACAACAGCATTCTGCAGCGACATGCCATCCCACCACCTGGTTTGCACTTGGTGGGACCATCATTTGTTTTTCAACAGGACAATGACCCCAAACAGACCTCCAAGCTATGGAAGGACTATTTGACCAAGGAGGCGAGTGATGCAATGCTTCGTCAGATTACTTGGCTTCCACATCACCCGACCTAAACCCAACTGAGATTGTTTGCGATGAGTTGAACCACAGAGGGGGAAAAGCAGCCAACAGGTGCTAAACACCTCTGGGAGCTGCTTGAAGACTGTTGGCAAACGACTCCAGGCGATACCTCACGAAGCTGATTGAGACAATGCCAGGACTGTCCAAAGCTTCATTTAAGCAAAAGGTGGCTACTGTTAAGGATCTAAAATATAGGATCTAATATAAGTGTTTGTTGACACTTTTTTGTTTACTACATAATTCTATACAAGTTATTTCATACTTACATTGTAATAATCTACAATGTAGAAGGCAGTAAAAATAAAGGAAAACCATTGAATGAGGTGTCTCCAAACCTAGTACTGTATATATATTTACATAATCTATAGTTTAAATACATTTTCAAGCCACAAACTTCACATTTATGTTTACCCCAATAAAATAATAAAAAAAGGAGCAACAGGGTATCTGAGTAATATATAAATAAATGTATAAATGGAGTTTATATGGGATACAAATAATATTCCAATATTTCCTGGTTTCAGATTATCATTTTCAGTCTTACGTTGACATCTCTATGGAACAGTGAAGGGATGACTTCATACCATTCAATAGAAAACATGCGTAAACAATGCTGAGGTGAGGGGAACAAGCTGGAGCAGACTGGAGGAATTTTGCAAAAAAGGTAGAAAACTGGGGAAAAGGTCCAGGAGTGAAATGGTCCGACACAAGTGTGGGTAGAGTTAATCACATGATTCCACCTTCTGGTCCTCCTGCCCACATGCCATTGTGTCCTCAGGATAGCCCCCCAAATTGCTAATCATGGTACAACAGGCACCTCGCACAGTAGCTTACTGCCATCGGTGCGTGTGAGAGAATGAGACTGTAATTTGCTCTCGGTAAAAGCAGTATATAACTGCTGCCATGTCCCATATACAGCTGTGTATAACACTGTATTTGCAAATCCATGGCCATGATATGTGGTCCAATAACATTTGAGGGATTTAATTGAAATCCCCAACTGTAAATGAACACAGCCACCATCTTCTACTAAACTGAGAAATATGTCTCAGAACAGAAGCTGAAGACTCTAAAGCTTATATTTCAGTTACGAAAAAGAAATGATTGCATATTTTATCTTAACACAAGATCAACATGTACAAAGACTGATGAAAAACTTTTGGTTGCTTTTCTGAATTAATGGCAGTGAGTGGATCCCCTTGCTACGGCGTCTCAGCGGTCTAGACGCCTCGTTTTGTCTGAAATTGCATTCTTGATTTGAATTTAAGCTAATTTGAGGGTTCAGCACAATCAGGACCCATTGAGATATGATCACCCAGACTACATTTGGAGGTGGTCTGCGCCCCAACCTTTGATAAGTGTGAAGGTAAATGTGGGCTGGGGCACATTGGACTGATGTCTTCAGTGTAAGTGGGAACGGCTGCATTATTATTGCATTAAAGCTGATAGAGATATCGCCAGTGTGTCAAACATGTTGAGGAATTTGACTTGCCTGGAATATACCAAGAAATAGACCAGACCTATATTGACTTAATGTCTTCAGTTTTTAATGTCCAAACAACTGAGTACGAGAAAAGCATGGCTGCATCTCAACGTTGAGGTGCTGCCCGGAAACAAGCTCATGAGTTGAGAGCACAGTGCACAGTCTTTCTTGTTCAATTAGTTTTGGATCTCGCCCTATCTTTATGCGATAAACCTTAATGGTGATTCAGCTCAATAATCTACACAAAATGGAATTAACATTTTAGTGTTCTAAATGAATGGAAGGACTGGTGGACACTATCCATAGCAAACAATAAACAGGATATGCGGCATTTTTGCACAGAATGAGAATACAGGGTGCAGTAATGAAGGGATCACTACACCGCCAGGTGGAATGTTTACACCCAGGAAAACATCGACATACAGCAGGTGAATGCTCTAATAACAATGCAGAGCACCCCGTTAGAACAACTGGATGACATGCTTTAAGCAACAGCCATGACATAGCTGAAGCTAAGTTGCAAATGAGTAGCTTTACGTCGTGCAAGTGTTTAGTGCAAAAGAAACAGGTAGGCAGAAATCTGCAGGTAAAAAAACAGGACTGCACTAAGCCAGAGTGGAGGGTTGGGTGAGGGTGGAGGGTTGGGTGTGGGTGTGGGTGTAGGGAGACAAGTTCCTTTAGGACACTTTAGCTGTAGGCCTGCCATCTCTGATGGATGTGGCCTAAGGCATCAAACCATTAGTGCAAGCAACAAGCCACAAGCACAAAGCTTATCAAAAGGGGGATTCTGTTTATTCTGAGTAGGCAATAAGGGAGTTATTCTTTGACTAGGATGCACTGTGATGCATTATCCACTCCAGTTCTCAGAGGACTGCATCCATCTGCGCAGAATCCAGCTGGTCAGTGAGACAGACACAATGTCATCAGCCAAGTAACTGTATTACTGGCTCACAGCAGTGGTTGTGATGGTATTGTGCAAGATGACATATCAATTAGTGTCTCTCATTCATACTGGATGCCAGCTCAAGTGGTAACAATTGAACATCTGCTGCAGTATTCACCCCCTGATTCCAGCTAGTACTGCTTTAGACAAGAGCAAGAACCAACTGCTGATATGACCTAATGCCCACCATGTGTTTTCTTCTTGTGCCCCTTTGTTTATTTAACAAATACGTCTCCAATAAAATTGCAGACATTTGGCTGAAATGAGAAACAAGCTGGAATCAGGAACATGAACATGAGATTCTGAGGCAGCCCAATGAGGAACCGGAACTTGGACCGATGCATTTCTGGTGCTTTGGGGATGTGACTCACCCAGTGTTGCCGCCGTCACACAAGGACATGGCGAGCGTCTACTTGGCGTGATGCTCGTAGGGAATGCTATTCTGAGGTTGGGGGGAGGGAGAGACAAGGCCCAGTATGTCAAGTCAGAACCAACATCATGTACCAACCACACAGTTGGAGAAAACTGGCTGAATAGCAGCACGTCACTTCCACGTAAGAGGAAGCACAAGGCTGGTGTGACTTTCTTTTGCTGTTCTGTGTCTTGGTCCTTGTGAAGCGCTACACTGTGAATGTAACTCAAAGAAAAGCCCTCCATGAGCATCTCTACCATGTTGTTTGATGCAACAGGATACACACAAAGACAACGTTTTTAGAACCAAATCTACCAGCAACTGGTCACTGTCAAGGTGAGACACTGCAGGCCTAAACATCATTTTTTCATGCATTCATCAATTTTGACATAATGGGCTAATTTCTTTATTCTTTAAGAGTTGCAGAAAGAAACTTTAATTGGTCTTGATTTTCACCCTGATTGCCCTCTGCAATGTATGCTTAATCTGGTTTCAATTAATCTAAAAATAAAACCAAAATAGCTAGAGCAAGGCGTGTCTGTCTTGTTGGAAACCGTGTTAGTCAGTATTCAGGCTTCCACAGAGTATTTACCTTTACATATCGGCCCTACGGTCGGCTGCCCCTAAACAGAAATAAACCCTTCTAGTTCATTAAAATATTAATGGATGCTATTATTGTTTCTCCTCGCAGCAGTTAATTGTGTTAGTTTATAAAGCACAACCTCTGCTGTGGGTCTGCAAATGGCGGACCAAACGATTGGTCATCCATTTCTTTTATTTTGTTAATAAAAGTATGTCATTTATGTATGTTTAAGAAAAAAGCAAAGAAGCAACTACTAATGTTTTGAAAAGCCAGTGACTTGCTGTTTGATACGCTACACTTTGGAAGTTCCATTAATATCTTCCAATGTGATTATTACCTGATCAGAGGTTGTGTCATTGACAGATTTATTTCAGCAATGAATTTTAGAGATTACAGGGTTGATCCATCGTTACCAGCGGTGTCCTTGGTGCAGAAGCAGTGCAGGCTGTGAGGCTTCAAAACGGTTGAATGACACCAGTTTCCGGTGTCACTGGAGCTGTTGTCATGGGAGTCATGACAGCCCACTGTGGCTTATACTGATACAAAAGGTAACTTTTACTTTGGTATCAGATGCATTGGGCCGTGACAAAGCATCGCTATTTGACACACTATTTATTTGACTTTGAAGACCTCGGTTGACGAATTTGGAGGGATTTCCTCCTGGTGAAGGGCTTCATGCGCTCGCTGTCTAAGTTGGTAGTGTGTACCGCGCTCTACACATACTGAATGAGCACAGGTTTTCTATCAAAATGTCACTACTATTCATTACACCCTGTTGCCAAAGGTGTAAATGTGTTCTTAAAATATAATCAATGTAAGTAAGCAAATAGGGAAGTTTTTTTCCCCCTATGTTCACCTGTAGTGTCTCACCTTAAGCACAGCTTCCTCTGCGTATCCAGGATATGCTTTTACATCAGCATACGGGTTGAGGTGAATAGCTTATGCAAAGTGTTTTTCTTCTGCCCATGCTTATGGGTTAGAGTTCATGAAAAGAAGCAAGTACATGTATCTCAAGGTTTTCTTGTACCTGTGAGGTGGACATGCGGGAGGTGTCTTGCCGTCCTGTCAAATCTGAAGAGGACACATTGACAGGGGCACCACGGTGCAGTCGCATGCTGACCTTGCGCTCACGCTCCATACCAGACGCTTGTCGTGGGGAAGCTGAAGATCAGAGAAACAGAATAACACAGACTGTATTAATTAGAACATAAAATCATTATGTTTTCCTCAGTTTCATTCCCACAATATGATGGATGTTACCTCTAAAGAGTGTTGGGAGTGAACTGACCTGTGTGTGAGGTGGGTGTTAGCGGGGTGGGTGGGGCTCCATCTACGGCTCCCCGAGGTCTCCCTGACGCGGCAGGTATTGCTCTGGCCCCTGGGTTCCTGCCGTGTCTCAGCCTGTCCTCCCGGTCTCTGCGCTCTCTCTCTGCTTCCTCTGCTGCACGGTTGGCTCCCTGTGCACAATAAAAAATAATCAGCAAAAAAGAATGGCATAAAAAATGCTGTGACCTACACACTATTAAGGAGGCGTATTCATTTGTACCTATTTTTACATCCGTCTCACTTGTGTATCATGCAATATGGTATATGAACATACAATAATAGCACACAAGGCTCAACTGACATTCTCGACTGCTAAAATACTGGTTCAAATTAAGATAAAACCCTGATAGAAACTGAATATGTCAACATGAAAATGATCAAATACAAAAATGACAATTTAAAAAAATAAGAAATAAATTACAAAAAGTGTTGACATGCTCTTCTCAATGGATCAAGCTAGGTATTTACGAATCATACTGCTATGAATATACAGTAGCTGACAGTTTTAAACCCATATAGTTCAGATGTTATGATAATACTCACAAACTTGAGCATGTTCCAGTCAAAAACATAGTCATAAGAGAAGCCCTGTCTGTGGAACAAGTTCCTGAATAGCTGCCGTAGGTATGAGTAGTCCGGCTTGTCATCAAAGCGCAGGGAGCGACAAAAATTCAGGTAGGTTGCAAACTCAGCTGTGATAAAGAGGGTAAAAACATGTTTCAGATCAGGCTCTTCTTGGTTAAGAATGGTCAATATGGAATAACTTAATAATTTTAAAATTATTATAAATTATGACAGCCAAATGTTGACTCACATGGGTATCCCTTGCAAAGCACCTCAATGGGGGTGGACATTTTCTTCTCACTGATCCGTTCATACTTTTGCCTCTTGGTGGCAGCCTTGAGACCCTGCCAAGGCAGCGATCCCAAATTAAAATACATGAGAACGTAGCCAAGGGACTCCAGGTCATCGCGCCTTGACTGTTCTGTGGAGTGACAAGACAAATAGCCTCTGAAACCACAACTTCCAATCCATCGTCTCTGACATGCGGATATGTGTTCATATCAAACAGGCGAATTTAATTTTTTTCGTACCGATTCCAAGATGCGTGTTGATTGAGGCATAGCGTGCAGTGCCAGTCAGGTTCTTGTTCTCGCGGTAGGGGATGTGCTGGTGTGTGCGGGCATCACGATATTTTTTAGCCAGGCCAAAGTCAATTATGTAGACCAGGTTGCCCTTTTTGCCGAGGCCCATCAGGAAGTTATCAGGCTTCACATCTCTGTGGATGAAGTTCTTGGAGTGAATGTACTCAATGCGACTTATCTGCAGTGGAGAAAGACAAAAGGATTGGATGAGTCTCTACATCACGTTAATGTGGGTCTAGACTACATGTGACACAGTACATCAGTATCAATTACCTGTTAAGGAAAGGTTTTTTGGTTGATCAAACACTGAACCATAGTTGAGGTTTAAAACATTTTAGTAAAAGCATTTTTACAAAGGACAGGGACCCTTCAACATATGGACTGGACGAGTTGCAGATCCAATCACCAACCCTGTGACGAATGGACAGCCTACTCTACCTGCCCATCACAAAAATTGTGAAAATAATCGTTAACTAGTCAAATACTAGTCTTTTATGTGTATTTGTTAGTATTCCCTTATGTGGAAAAAGGTAGTCTGAATGTGTACATGGAGGGTTGGGGTGGGGGTTCACTCTGCGTGTCTGTGGGTATGCATGTGAATTTGTTCCATATTACACTAAGCTCAGACAAGATCAAGATGCTTACCTGCATAGTTGTTGTTCTTACAAGGAATATTCATCCCTATTAACACTTCAAAGTATTAGCATTCCTGTAGTTAAATTGCATTTGCAGTTATAGGTTTATAAACAAGCGTTTTCATTTACCCATGAGTGATTTTTTTTAATTTGTACCTTTTTCAGGGTAAAGAATAAAATTAACATAGCTTGTAGTATGATCGTTTCCTTTCGTCTGTGGGAGTATTCACACTTCTACAGCATTTAAGATAAGCAGGGAGTGCGTAATAGTTTCTTAAACATCTAGCCTGTATGATTGAATTCAGTAGTATGTGGTAGATGTCGCCTCTGGTTCAGAGGTAAAATATGTCTATGTGGGATATGAGTAGGCAGTCTTACCATCTGATCAGCAAGCAGAAGGACTGTCTTAAGGCTGAACTTGCGGGAACAAAAGTTGAAGAGATCCTCCAAGCTGGGCCCCAGTAACTCCATCACCATCACATTGTAGTCACCTTCTGCTCCACACCACTTTATTGTTGGGATGCCCACTATAAAACACATGGAAGGAAAAGTACAAAAGTAAGAAAAAACATTTATATTTTAGGGTGTGATTCTAGATATCCGGAGTGAAGATAGACCAAAGGAAACAAGAGGTAAAGCTGTATTTCACATGGCATGGGCTGGCAAAGTGTCACCAATGGAAAAAAGATCCTTTTTGTTGACCAAAAAATGGAGGAACGCTTAAGCTACTCAACATCACGCAACAGCATAAATCTTGTACTAGGAACAAGATGTATACACTCAATGGATGTCTGGACTGAAAAGCAAACATACCATGCAATATACAAAAAGTAGTTCAAGTTCAGAGTATAGTAACATTTTCGACAAATGCTGTAGATGGGGTTCATAAAATTGTTGTAGACTAAATTCTAAGCTAAATTCTGAATCTGCTGCATTTGCTATAAAATGATATTTACTTCATAGCAATTAATACTCCAGAACATGGAACCGTTCCATTAATAGTTTACTATGGAATTATTTGCCTATTTCCCAAGAAAATGTCCTCTTACCAGTAATAATGGGGTTGCCACATGTATATCAGCCAGTGGGAATATTTCCTTACAGTGGCATCCATATTTTTGGTTATAAGGGAGTATTACAGGTTTGAGACGACAAATGTGCAATAAAATAAGGTATTGTGTAAGGCTTGTCGGGCAACACTGGTCCAATTAAGAGGCAACATTACAAACATCTATCATCGCTTAAAAAGGCACAACACATTAGGCTTGGGCGATATTGATACCAATTAAAAATAGTTGTAACAGCGCTAGTGATAGACTGACTTTCCCCAAGATCTGAATGCTATTTCTTTTACGCCACTAGACGGCAGCAGCGGGTATTATAAGAGACAGACAGCACACTGACACTGTGGGTCGCATGCATGTGATATAAAAACATTTTTTAAATAACGAAACAAGCCAAGGACAAAAGCGTATGATGTACCAACAAGGTAACAACATGTATTAGTCTACACATGGAACCTGAGTTCAATCACAGTGGGCATAAAGCCTGAGTGCAAAATATTGTGGGTAAAGTAGACTTATCAATCGAACCAATCCTCGATGTGGAGGATGCTTGGGGCTTCGGGAGCTCGTTAAACTCACGGGGATGATTCTTCTCCAGATGACATTTCAAAAAACTTGTATTTCCCCCTTTCGCTTTGACATCTCTCATGCAAAGCTTGCACACAACTACATCGCTGTTAGCTGGTTCTCCTTTTTCATTTGGCTGGAAACCGAAATGCTGCCAAACAGGAGCGTTTCCATCCATTTTTTTAAGACACCAATTTGCTGGGACTTGTCTCTCTCCACGCCATCATGTTTTGTTTACCTTCCTTTCTGTAAGCATGCTCTAGGAGCCGGTCTCACGTGACCGGCACTCGGCTCTGACCGCTCGTCCCCGTAATAGAATGCTGTCAGCGTCATTAATTACGAATGGTAGTTGTTAAAAATGAAACTGAAACATGAAATAGTAAAAAAGTAAGTAGAAAAAAGTAATTTAGGCGTTTATAGATAAAGAAAACATGTTTTTTTAATTTCTTTTAATCAATACAGTATAATGGCGGTATGCAGTGTTTTTTATAATACCGGTATTGTCTTTAGACATCAAGATATACGATATTACCGGTATATTGCCCAAGCCTAAAACAAATGTCTGCCTGTTTACCCAAATAGTTAAGTAAAAGTATTGTTAGTGATGCTCACTTGTTAAAAGCTGTAGACTTCTGTTTCCCTCACTCAGGGAATTGATACAAATTTCCTCGACACTCAACCCCAGTCTAATAGACACACTAGTTCAGTATCGTCTGAGACTGTTTGTCTGAAAAGTGCTCACTAAGCACAATGAGATAATGGCATAAAAGACTCCCTCACTGATGACACTTTGGCCCAACCTGGGTTTCAAAACCACTTGCACACGCTTGATAAAAGACATACAATTCCCTCCTGCACATATTTCATTCAGTTTCCCTAACTGAAATCTACAGAGATTGTATGGTAAAGGTTGAGTCTGATTTAAAAAAAAATCTGCTACACCTCAGCAACCAGTTTGTAGTCAAGCAGGACAACTGAGCCGTATATAAGCGTCACCCTACACTCTGCAGATGATGACTTTCAGTTGGAGAGTTGCTGCCTGCAAACTGAGTACTTTCCTTCCGACCACTCAGGAGAGAATATTGCCCATTGAATAAGAGTGTTTGTCCAGCTGGGGCCGGTAAGAAGTGGGATCCACATGCATCACTGCTGACAATGGACCAAACGTTACAAAGCCACAGAACTAAATCAATTGACCAGGCTTCAGCGTTTTGGCTACAGGATGCATGTTGCGATGAGGGAGTGTAAGCCTCTCTCCCTGTCTGTGTTTACTTAGATACCATATGTTTACTTGTTGTCTTTAGTGTTGTTTTTCATTTATAAATAGTTTAAAAGCACCTTGAGATGCATTTTTTTGTAAGATAAGTGTTAAGTTGTTAAGTGACTTGTTTTCTTCTAAGTTCATGATTATTAATGTTATTGCTATTACACTTGCAGTCCGAAAATGGTAAATGAGGAGAATGAACACATTACAAATGGCAGGGACAGACGATAATCAAGAAACTAAAAAAGAAAGTTTATAAAAACAAATTAAGCAAATTAATGTCATATGTGTAATGTGTATATATATATAAAAATCTAGAATGGAGAAATGATGAGGTGAAAGAGTGATAGCTTAATGTAGATGAGATACAATAGGTACAAGTAATGTGATGAGCAACGATTCCAGTATTAGAGCTGATAAGTCACCTCCTCCTTGCATCATCTTGTAGATCTTGCTCTCGATGTGGAGCTGGGGGTGTTTGGTCTTCACACATTCTAACTTGATGGCAACCTCTTCACCCACAGAGATATCCGTGCCTGGAAATGAACAAACAGTAACACTCGTTTTGAATATGGAAGATCTATTTCTATTTTCAAATTACAACAACAATATCCCTTTACCGAGGCTGCAAAAATAATCACATTTCATTCTAAATTATGATTTTGGCTCCCAATGATTATGAAAACCAAATAATCAAGATACAACTGTGATGTTATCCCATCCAATTTCCTAATTAAGGCTCTTTTAGTGACAGAATGACAAAGAGATCTTTTGGTTAACAAGCTGTTAGCACTTTGGTTTCAAGGAGTCCAACAAGGAACAACAGTAAACTAACAGGCATGACATTTCCAAAAGGAAGTAAGTGATTGCCTTAACTAATTGTGATCTCAGTATTGACCAACACAATTGTGATTAGGATTGCATACTCACGCAGCCCTAGTTTCAGTTGATCAAGTATACCTTTACAGACCCGCCCAAACAAGTTCAAACAAGACAGACACTGACAGATTTATGGCAGGCATGCAGTGACATGGAGCAGTAACAGGGCCAGTATTAGAATAGCAGACTAATAATAAGATCCTCCTAGCTTCTGGCAGAGACATTTTAGGTTACGTTTGGAGAGGAGCTGAGGGAGTTTGGGATGTTGCTAATGGTTGATACCTACCTCTCACTAATCGCATGGCCTCTCCCTGTTTCTGACAGTTCTGCTTATTTTATCTACACTTAAAAATATATGGTCAACACTTACACAAATTCAATAACTTTATTTGTTTCTATCACTGTTAGCGAGCATTTCTTCTTTGCCAACAAAATCCATCTTTTGCACGGTTGTACAGTGCTAATTAAAACCCAAGATCACAAAACACACACACACACACACACACACACACACACACACACAGGCAGGTGTTTGCGTTAAGCAAGTAAACAGAACAAGACCAGCAAAACCGGAAATCGGCCGAATTCTGGTCATTATTTATTGACGATATGATAACAAGTGTAGGCCACTTAGGCAG
>CAAKHC010004607.1:1980-13406 GCA_901007825.1 Macroramphosus scolopax | reverse complement strand
CATTACATAATAACAATTCTCATTATAATAAATCTAATTCATATTTGGACAGGGAGTGACACACACACACACACACACACACACACACACACACACACACACACACACACACACACAAAGGGACCGCGTTCAGGTTGCACAACACATCTACCTGTTGGAGGCTCACACTTTGCCCCGACAACATTCACACACTGTATCTCTCCACATGGGAGGGGCGGCCAGGGGGGGTTGGGGAGAGGATGGGGGGGCAGCTGCGTGGGAGGGAGTGTGTTTCTGCACAGAATGACGACTGTGGATTCTGTTCTTTTATTTCTTATCATGTGAACTGACCCAAACTTGCTCCATGTTATTAGATTGAGGATCCCAGCGTCCCTGTTCACCGGTTTGTCGGAGGGAGTGGGATCCTCTCAGGACGGCCTCTGTTGTCCAATGAGGTCGCCATCGTTAGGAGTTTGGACCCAGGTTATCCAACAGTGATGCATGGTCACAGCCCTCCATGGCTGATACCGACGTACTAGCGCCCTTTTCAACCAACTCCGATGTAAAGTCATTCACGTCAACATGAGACGCTCGGCGCGACTGTGAGGGCGTCCAGGGCTCCGATTCCTCCGTCTCTGATGGACACTGGAGATGATTCATGGACACACCGCCAGCCTTCAACATCACGCCTCCACCCGATTAGACAAACTGACTCAACTATTGAGATTAAAACTGATCTTCTTCAGAAGATTCTCATCTTCAATCTGCCTGCGGACCTTTTCTTGTGGTTTCCCCTCACACACCAAGAACATGCAGTTAGGGTATTTCCAGACTCTAAATTGTCCACAAGCGTGAAGGGTCGTCTGTCCCGATGCGTCAGCGCTGTGATTGGTGTGCTGTCACCTATGTTATGTTGTATTTTAAGGTTTGGAGGTGATGACGATTCATCAATGGAAGTCCATCCCTTTCATTTGAACGTTTATTATTAAAGGTAGAGTACGTCTCTTCACATGTTGCTTCAATCATCCTCTAAGTTTATATATTATATATATATATAATTATGAATGATGTTTGAGCAATAAATCCATAGACTTCTAAAACTCTCATTCATTCTTTAATTACATCAATATTTCAAAAGAAAAGGTGCTGCTGGTAAAGAATAACATTTCTTTTAAATCCTTTAATTCAAATGAAGAAAAACAAAAAAAATACTAAAATAATTTATGATACAATAACAAAAATATTTACATTTAAAAAATCTGTACAATATTTAATCCACAACAAAAGAGAAAAAAAAAAAACAAACACACATGACAGGCCACACTGCAGCCAGGTGGAGGTAGGTTTCATCATGCTAACATAAGAAGTTCATCACTGCTGTCTGGTTAAAACCTCAGAGTCTCGGAACTGAAGCTCTGCGAGAAGGAAGAATTAAAACTATGAAAGAAGAGAAGACCACGTCTGGAAGGCAAAACCGAGACGCCCGGCGCTTCCCCGGAAACAGCCGTGTTGTCCGAAGACGACGAGGTTTTAACCAGACAAAACGAAACAAATCAAAACCAAGGAGTCCTGAACAGAATACATTTCAAGGCATAACAGGCTTCACCGTTAGCAAACCATAACAGCTCATTTCTCATTATTCCCACCGACCAGGCTCTGTTCAAGTACAAGAGGAGGAAGAACTTTCATGAACAGGACACAGAACATCTGTGCATCTCATTACAAACAGCACATCAATGGATAACATTGGCAAACAATGGATGACCATATTTAGAATAAAATGCCATTTTTATTTTAACGCCCCCCCCCGGTATTGATGTTTCAAACTTCAGATCCAGCCCAAAGTAACAAGGGACCTGCGAAGTCCAACGAGACAACAAACGGCTAGAAGAGGCGTCAAGTCGACCACGTAGAGTCTCAGCCGTCAGCTGATACTTGCGCGTCCACGTCATTGAAAAATAAAAAGATTAATTGCGCGGCGCGGATGAAGGCTAATCAGCTTTCTAAACAGGGGAATGTTGGTGACGTCAGTGGTCCTAAAGTCATTTAACGTGATGTGCAAACACTATAGAATAATCATGGTTCATCCTGATGATGAAACGTCAAAGAAATCAAGAAGATTTTGATCCACGAGGGGCGACTGACGGAGGAATCACGACATTTAAAGAGATTGCCATATATGGTCATCTAATGAGTTTTATTTTATACATAGCAACATGTGAGCGACAGAACGTTACAGCATCCTCCAATCAGAACCTTTTCAGACATTATATGACGTCACCAGCCAGGTCGCTCAAGATCGTCCGACCTGACTTTTGGCTGAATTGCTATGACGACACCGCTCAGTTCAGTTCTCTTCTCGTAGGGGTGGGGGGACACCTGAATGCTGTTTAATATGGCTACAATTGCGTTTGAACAATTTATTAAATGATATAAAAAAAAAAAAGACAGATATGTAGGCACACTCCGAAGTGAGTGAACTGTTGGTGAACTGAACTGAGGCAGCGCCTTGTTGTGTGTGTACACAGTATCAAACCTGGTCTACACCGTATCGTCGTTAACCTGAAATCAGAGTGGGGACGGACCCCCGAGGGTCCATCTGAGGCGAGACGGGACCGGACGCACACTGAAGAATCAGATCAAAAAAATGTAAAAAAAAAAAAAAAAAAGGAGGTGCGGCCGACCAAATAACCTCAAAGCCACCATCAGACACCTGTCAGAGCGGAGGGATCACTGGTTACTATGGCTATAAGACATCCTGAACATATTTCAAGTTTCACGCAGCTGCCGAGCTGCTGTGACTTCCAGTTATTTGGCCCAATCAGGCACCCCCATAATCAATTTAAAGCTCCTTAAATTGGGATGAAATTGGGAAACGTTCAATAAAATAATAAAATATAGATATTTGTTTGGCAGTGTGCATCCGGTCGAGATAAAAACGTAAGAAATCTGCTCCTTTCTTCCTCCGTTAAACTTTAAAAAACTCATCTTACGCTCTACAACAGTCAGCAGTCAAGGCATGAGAATGATCAGTTCTGAGGCAATGATGTGTATTTGTTATGGCGTACAAGTCTACACAGTCCCGACCTATTGTTACTGAAACATCATTGAAATGTCCACGTTGTGCGCTCGTCTTCGGCATGACACTGAGTCCTTTACCTCCCCCATCCTACTGTCTTTGTACAAAGTCTCTTCTCTACCCTCCCCCCCACCGTAGTCTATAAACATAAGGATGAAGCTCGCCGCCGCCGGTTCTCTGGTCCATTAGCTGCGGAGCTGCACCAGTCTGGCTTTCAGCTCTTCTTGTTTGGCTCTAAGTCTGTCCCTTTTGGTTTGCAACCGGTGGCCTTCATCCTCCAGGCCATAGATGCAGTCTCTGGCCTTCTTCAGGATCACCACCTTGGACGCCTTGTCGTTGTGCGACAGCTCGGGCACGTTGTCACGCAGGTGCATGAAGCAGTTCTTCAACTCGTTGCGCCGCTGACGCTCCATTACGTTGTGAGTCCGTCGGCGCTCCTCCTCATCCTCCGTCTCCATCGAGTTCCGAGATGAGTGGTGGAACCGCGACGAGGATGACGAGGAAGAGCTGCGGGAAGAGTAGTGGAAACGTGAGGAGCCGTCGCTCCCTCTTGAGCGCTTGCTGGACGAGGAAGAAGAGGAGGAAGGCGGAGGTGAAGCGGGGCAAGGGGCGGCGTAGTTGTGCTGAAGCTGGATCTCAAAGTGGTGGCGCTGGAGAGCCCGCTGTTCCTCCTCCTGCTTCTGCTGACGAGCAGACAGGTCCCTGGAGGGGCTGGAGGGACAGCGCACCACCGTCACTACGTCGATCTCCTCCTCTGCAAGAAAAAAGAGACCAAGGGTGAGATGAGTTCTCTGGCACAACCTTGTTTTCTGACCCCTGTGGTAACCTCATCTGCTCTGGGATGACATTTCAGGAGGGCAGAGAAACCAGAAAACAAGAGTGTGGACATTACACACAACATGTGTGCTTCCCTCACACACACACCCGCCAGAAGTAAAATATTTGCGTCTACTGATAACAAACATAAACTTGCAGAAGCTCACAGCTGTTGCCAATCATAGCTAATTAGGGGGAGGCGGCTCGGAATTAAAAATACAAACAGCAGTTAGATGATTCAAGAGAAAATACTGTAATGTTTCTTTAAACCTCTGAGTGAAACATAAAACATTGTAAAGGCTGCCATATCCTAGTGAGCAATCCTCAGAGAGAGAAGCACTCAACAGATGCCAGGCTGCCACTTCCTCTCTGGTTTGCAGCCAGGGATGCCGGAGGGCCTGAGTCGGTAAAATGACTCATTAGGAGTTAATGGATTTAGACCGCAAACGTTACCACTGAACATGAGTCACACACAGTCAAATACTCTCTCCTGTAACCTCTCATCTTCTCATGTCAGTCAACAGCCAAAGCCTCGCCCACGCCTCTAACAACTCTTTAGGGGATCCTGCGATTTAAAAAAAGGGCGAGCACCCAGATAACCAGAGTGCAAAGGACAGTTTGGGCTTATTTGCCACTAAACATTAACTGTGAATTATCAATGGAATGGAGTTTAAGCCTCTCAGGGTGAGGGAGTGTTTCCACTGATAAACCTGCCTGATAACAAGGCCGCTATCTGGACCCAAAACATTACAAAGATACGAGACGACTCCAAAAAGAAGTTTGTTCATTCTGGCTAATCTTTAATATAAGTAAATATAAAGCATGTGAAGGTTTCTGAACTCACCAGAGTCACTGGACGAGTAGACGGACAGCTCGCCACCGGTTGATCCGTAGTCAGAGGTGGACTCGCTGGGTTCCTCGGCATCCATCAGATTCCCGCAGTCCAATGTGGAGCCGGCGATCCCCTCAAAAATGCTTGTGTCTATATCAGACAGCAGCGGGCTGGAGCCAAGCACCGAGGAGACCAGCTTCTCCTCCAGGATCTTGTCTGCAGCCAGGCACTGCCACAGGCCGTCCTCGCTGCTCTCCTCTAGTGGGGAGCAGGGCTGGCTGGACTCTCCCTCCTTATCAGCAGCATCAGAGTGGAAGAAGTCGCAGTTCCAGTTGAGCTGCATGTCGTGATCCTCCAGCAGGATGTCCGACACATAGCTCAGCTGATCCTCCTTGGACAGGGGCTTAGTGCTGCCAAGCCCGGTCTTCATGGGGGGAGACTGGGGGGGTGTCGGAAGCGACTGGAGGTCCTTCATCAAACTCTGGCAGAACTCATCGTCAAAGAGCAGCGGCTCAGAGTAAAGCCAGTCCTGCGACTGGGAGTAGCTTTGCAACATGTTTGATAGCAGAATCTGGAAAAACAACAAAAAAAACAGGAATGCAAAAAAAATTAGAGGAAGAACGTTTAAATCCAAAGGAGCTGCGCCCGTTGTGTGTTGAAAGCAGATTGGAGTGGTAAATCCCAGCAGCAGCCGCGACACGTGCTGTAGTGAAAGTTTCTACTGACTGAGACCCTACTAGCAAAGTGGCACCTTTTATCTGTGTTTACATCACTGTGGCCCCGCCCAGCAGCTCCTTGGGAGGCCAGTAAATCACCCCAAAGATTTAACCCCCCTCCCCATGACATCATAGGAACAGCTGGGAGAGACATGGGGCAGAAACTCAACACCTCTTTCCACGATTTACATCTCCCCCCCCCCCCTTTTCAGAAAGTTAGTAAAAACTCCAGCAAATGGAGCCGAGCAGCCTGCTGGCATGGAAAACAAATACTTGGAGAGAAAGGAGGGGGGGACTTTTCTTTCTTCTCTCTTTGTTACTCAACACTTTCCTGCTGATTAAATCACATGAATACTACAGATTCTCTGCAGGAAATCAAGACACTTTCACAACTTCTGTGTGCAAATGAGGAAAACTACTCTGCTCAACACAAAGCATGGATTATTTTACTGTAACATGCCACTGGGGGATTCTTCTCACTAGCCAAGAAAAAAACATTCACAATCATAGAAATGATGAACGGAGCTTCATGAGTCGTTTTACTGATTTTACAGAGTAACTGAGGCCGCACTATATTTTTTGAGGGGGATCCAGTCATAATCCTATGGGCTCTTATGGTATATGAATGTGTAGCAGGCTGTGATGGAGAACAAAGCAGCAGTGTGTGTGGTGCAGACAGGTCCTGGGAGTTAAAGGATGCCTTTATCAGCCATCAGAGCCTGGGAAACCTGAGCCAGACCGAAAACACAGAGCAGTCTGCACCGCGAATAAACAGTATTAATAATATAATTAGTAATTATGGTGTTAATGAAGATATTTATTCATATGCACTATCACGCACCGGCTGTGTAATACATATGAATGTACTACAAAACTACCGGCCACAACAGCTCACGTGTAAAAATCAAACCAGGTAAAATTCTTAAATACGCTGTTTCTTAATTGGAGTTTTGAATGACGACTCACTGTCTGAAACCTCTACTGTAAGGTCGCGTTCAGGCTCCTGTAATAAGACTCCGTGAAAACGAACACCGAAACCATGTGGGAAATATTATACCGGATTTCTAAAAGCGACAACGTCACTAAAAATCTCCAACATGTTACAAATCATTCAACTGACCCGGTTCATAATCTGGTGTGAAAAATCACCGCACAAGAAAAGCACAAAGTCATTTAAGATCCAAAGGTCGAGCCGCTGCGGGTCATTTAAACCCCGCATGAGCACGGCGAGTCCCCACGTGAATCCAGCATTTTCCTTTCCTTGCTAGTTTATCACTTCAGGAAGACATGTACAGCACAAATACAACAGACAAAAGCACAGTTTCAACACGGAGATATTTAAATGTAGTTAGCTAACATAAACCCGGTTCATCCACATGCAACTCTCTTACCTCAGCTGCCCTTACGCAATTCAAAATGGAGAAAAATCGAGGAAAAGGTCCGAGAGACGCGCAGCTAAGTCCACAGAGGTCGAGAAGAGGCTGTGGTTATTTTCTGGAGAGAAGTTTTCTGCGTGTAAAATTAAAGTTACAGCAGGGCAGCATGGTGTGTATGTCCAACTCTCTCCCCTTACTATCAGACAGAGTAGGTGTGGCCGTCGGGGTCGGACTGGTTTTATCTACGTGACTCGCCGGTGTACCTCCGCGACCATGGAAATCGCGCCAAAACGTAAAAAACGCCAGCGGTTTATTACCGTCGATGGGACCTATGTTTTAGACAACGTGTTCAGCTTCCGTTCCGATCGAGTCCGACCGGAAAAAACGGGAGCAACGGTGATTCTCGTTAATTTCGCAATGAAGCGAGGGTCTGTATTGTCAGGCGGAGTGATCTGGTACACAGTGTGATTCCTGGAAAATGATGGCGGGTAAAGTTAGTACAGGATCACACGTGGATTGAGGCAAGAAGCCGGGTGTCTTACTGCCTGTCTGCCTGCCTGTCTGTCGTCCCCCTGCAGCTGCGAGGAATGCCAGGGCCGTTTTAAACGCTGAAAACTGCTATTTTTAAGCAATTTTCAGAAAAAAAGAACCAGTTATGTGATGATTTAGGGTCAGTACAGCGTGTTCGGATTTGTTTCATAGGAATTGATCTGTTTTATGGGTCTGTGGTGAGGACAGTAAGCCGGTCCGCAGTTTTACATCGTGTCAGAAGCAGCTTACAGTTTACTCCTCTTGTGTGGATTCTTAACTGTAGTAATGTGACAGACAGACAGGCAGGCAGACAGACAGAAAGGCTGACCACTATAAGCCACGTTGTTCTCTAATTCCAACAAGCAAGTGTGTGTTTGCAAGTGTGTTGCACCATATATCCCCTCCTCCTCCTCCTCCTCCCACTACTACTATCACTACTACTGCTACGACAACCACAAACTGTCATCATATCAAAATAGTTTCATCAAGAGTCCCTGCTGCACTTTTTTTTATATTGCGATATCATTTTTTAATCAGGCTACACGCATTTTTACAGTGTTAATATTGTTTGCCCCCTTGCAAAAAATAAAATACAGATTCTTCTCCAATCCTGCAAAGTGTCTTTTATAGTTGCACTTGTGCAACTTAATAAACTAAATTATAAAAAAAAAAATAGTTAACATGAAAACAAAACGGGTAAAATAAAATAAAATGCAAACCACGTTGTATTAAAGGGTGAAAGGGCTCTGACTTGTGATGTATTAACGCAAACTGCCCGAGTCAGACAGCACGACCCTCCCTCCCTTCCTCCTCTTCCTCTGTCCTGTGTCGGCCCTCTGCTCCTCCGCACGTTGCATAACGGACAAGGATTCGGTGGTACACGTGCGGACGCGGCGGCCAATCAGAGCGCGAGTCAGCCCCCGTTCACTCGAGTCCTTAGCAAGCTCCAAGGAATCCAGGAACAGGAGCTCACAGTCTTCTTACCGACCATTAATTTAAAACCCGCTCTTTAAACATGCACACGTTTACTTAATGTCATATTTCACATGAGCCTGTCCAGTTTGGGGTCATGTGACGTATCCATACATACCCAGATACACTTAATGTGCTTTTTATTATATCAATTATGTAAATAGGCAATAATTAAGGTTATCACTGCGTATTTATGTATACAAGTTAAACATAAATTGCTGCTGCATGTGATCATGCATTCAGATGAAAAAAATGCTCCCGGTTGTTTATTCTTATTTATGCATGTGCAAGAAATAATTGCGTCCTTGTGGAAAAGTCCGTCACGTGGAAACTATTTATGCAGAGAGTAAATGCATTTTATATTTCCACACATGGAGGGGAATTGCAGCATACTCCTTCCAACAAAGACACCATCACCAGAAGAAGAAAAAAATCTAGTGTAGTGTTCCAGGTTTGGAGGACGGGCTCTCTGTCGGTGGCAGCTGAGCTGATGTGGGGCGGATCACAGCAGCAGAGGAGGAGAGAACATTCTGTAATAGCAGCAGTGGACACACACAAAGAGAAGAGAGCTGACAGGGAAGAAGTGGGTTAATATGCCACCTACAGGCCGAGTTACAGACTGACTGACTGGCCCAGTTCCTCATCTGAATACTAAAAACCTCCTGGCGGACTGATCCACCACTTTACTTTGTGACTAACTGCCTATAACTCTCGGATTAGCAGATTGTAACACATCAGTCAAACCTGTGTCAGATTATAAAAATCCATTTAAACTCGTCACACTCGCTGCCGTCCGCAGTGAAAACCACACATCCTTTGTCATCAACTGTGTTTACATTTTACATGTATGACTCAACAGTTAAGCCCAAGAATTTATAAATGTGTAAAAAGTTAAGGTATTAAAGACGTAATGTGTTTATATTCAGATTATCAACGCAGAGTTCAGCCAACTACTAAATCTTGTTGTCTTTTTTTGAAATGATGCTACCCAACATTGCAGGAGGTTTCTAAATCACATACAATTATCATGCCCCTATATATAAATTATATACTATACTGAAAAGGGCCATTCCATATAGTTGTATACTGATGGTGAGTATTTATACTCTGTAAATTGTTATGTTTGACTTGTGCGAGCAGTAGTTTTCCCAGGACACATCATCATTCAACATATGTGATTCATCACATTAACCTGAGTGGACTTGAAGCAGCGTTTTGCCAGCCGGCGGTGACACAGTTCACCTGATATCCCGGTTTTGGATGTTAAATTTGCCGCCTGATGGGGTAAAAGGTTAATTCACTGACCGACTGACTGGATGACCCAGTGGACTCGATGGCACAAGAAAGCTAATGGGACACCCACACTGCCAAAGCCCCAGGGGTGAGAGACAGAGAGGGAATGGGATTATAGCTGTGTGTGTGTGTGTGTGTGTGTGTGTGTGTGTGTGTGTGTGTGTGTGTGCGCGTGCACGCTGTGATTTCCTCCTTATTAGGAGTCTTCATCATGCAGTACGTCTCTGTGCAGACAGACAGGTCTGCCTGTCTGCTGGCTTTAATTAGACGGCAGCCACTGAATGTGTTTATACACTCACCATCGGAGGGCCTGAGGATCAAGAATGTGGAGGCTGTACAGATTGCAAAACACGCTGAGGCTGATTTGTGATCCTGAAAACAAAAGTAACTTGACTTGACAGACGTCAGCGAGGGCGGTTCTGATCCACCTGGAGTCGATGGATGGTGTCTGAGGGAATAAGCGGTGGCCAGTACATTTACTCAAGTATTCACCTGACATACAAAAGAGATGGATGGCAAGAGAACTCCCCCTGAAGTGCACCAAAAATATCGTTATCGCCCCCTGGTGGCAGGTTGCGGTACATATCATAAATCGTCAATGTTAGAGAATGAGACTTGGGCCAATAACTTGGCTTGGGAATAACTTTCTCCCAAATATGTCTTAGGTAGTTCTTATCATACTTATGTACAGTATATTCAAGTGTTTAATGACTGGTTTTAATTTCTTATTTGATGCTATAAAAAAGGGGAAGTGATGTAATGATTTACTGAGTTCTGTTTGGGAATTTTGCAAAACACAGTTGTGTAGGGATGTAACACTAACTTTCCATAACTGTGGATGTTTAATTTAAACCATAAAAATGATCTGTTCTGCAGTAAACAGATGTCTGGACCTCGATACTACTAATACTGAATACTTTGACTTTATCACATTGGAGACAAATATTGTTCGTGTTACTGAACAATAATTTAGTACTTTTCAGATTATTACTACAAAGCATCATCAGTACTGTTGTATTTGTACAATCTAAGATACCAAGCAGTGTACAAGCTGCTGTTGTGTGTTTGGTAGCGACTAACTCTGGCTGCTGCTTCGTCCACATGACATCAACACTTCCTTCGATGCTCTTCGACAGTACATGCTGCTCATGATTTAAATCAGTCAGTCAAACGCTGCCATCGGGAACTTCAGCCAGGATGCCTGAAGCTTTAGAAGTGTATTACAATGTATTTTAAAGTAATTTTGCTGCAGAAGCATTGTGGTGTTTATTTCCAGGCAGTGAACTAAAATCACCACAAACATGTTTTTCACAAAGTGATTCAAACACATAAAATACCGTTGAATGGTCCCAAATACTCTATAAATAATGATGTTCTCTACTTATTCTGTTATTTCACCAACTGCAGTGACAGTCAGTGACCCTGCACATGTAATGTCACATCAATCAAAGGCCAATATATAATCTGGTCTGACAGCAACTTTTTTTTTACCATTTCCTAGGATGCTGTGAGGACAACGTTCACACATTTCTTTCCCAGAAGCACCTTTAATTTTGGTTGAAAAATAACAGTGAAACCGGACAGGAATAGACACAGACGAGTTTTTCTTGTCACTGAGGCTCAAAGAGAGAAGACTCGTCCCTGACTTCCCTTCATTCCTCTGAAATTACAGCTTTTCAAAGTACAAACCACCCGATCTCACCGAACTGTGTAATGACAGACTTCTGCACACACACACACACACACAGAGACACACACAGAGACACACACACACACACAGAGACACACACACACACACAGAGACACAGAGACACAGACACACAAACAAACAG
>CAAKHC010004606.1:11325-26838 GCA_901007825.1 Macroramphosus scolopax | reverse complement strand
GGCGAGCACACGCACACACACACACACACACACACACACACACACACACACACACACACACACACACACACACACACACACACACACACACACACACACATATAAACGCAGAGGCTGTGATTGTGTTTCTGTGCGTGCCGTGTTTAGGTGACGAGGACGGGTCGGAAACAGAAGATCTTCTATCAGGACACCACCATGAGGGATGTGGTGCGCGGCACGCCGTTCACAGATCGCATCAGCGTGAACGGGACCGGGGAGACCGTGGTGTTGACGATCGATGAGGTGGAGGTGGCGGACGAAGTGGAATTCATCTGTCTGGTCAAAAGTCTGACAGACGGGGTCGGGGAGGGACGAACACAGCTGAAGGTGTTCGGTAAGACGCAGCCTGGGATGACGTGCTGCTTCTTAGTACCTATAATATTCAGAATGATCAAAAAACTTCTTAATTGTTGTGCAGAGAAACCAGACGTAACGACCATTGAGGGCGTCAGGACCGGGATCTTAGTCAACATCGGAGGCCCGTCGAAGGTAGACTTACTTCAAGACACCTGCATGTCACTTGATTCAACCACTGTCAGGCAAGAAACCTATTTTTTTTCTCCTTCTTACCTCCAGATCGGAACCTGCGAGGTCAAAAATGGATTCCCCAGGCCGAACATCACGTGGTACAGAGACGGTGTTCAACTTCGCAATGGTCACGGCGGTGAGACGCACCGACATTCACTCTCCTGCGAGCCGCCTCGCCAAGCGATTCCCCCTGTTTCAAGTCCGTTTTTGCGTCTTCCAGGGGTGAAGGTGTTGCCCACCACCACGACGGAATCCACAGGTCTGGTATCGGTGAGCAGCGAGCTGAGCATGGTGGTGAGGAAGGAGGACAACGACGTCAAGTTCCACTGCGAGGTCTCCTACTTTGTTCCCGGAGGAACCCGGATGATTGAGACCAAGACCATCAACATCACTGCATACTGTGAGTAGTGCAAAGATTCATCTGTGTCCGGCTCAACCAATCAGGAGGGGGAATTATTTTCTTATGCTCGTTATAAGAAGAAAATGAACCTTCAAACTCAATGTGAACATTTCATTGCCGCTGCAGCTGGCTGGTGCATCACCTGCTGACTGCCGAAGCTCCGCTGCTGCTCGTGTGCATGACCTCATCTTTCCCGTCACATGGGCCCTCTGGAGGTTTGTTTGTGATGTCACCTCGTGTTCTTTCTGTTGTCAGACCCGTCCACCGCTGTACGTGTGTGGGTGGAGTCCCCAAAGGGCAAAATCAAGGAGGGCGACTCCGTTGAGATTCACTGTCGTGGCAACGGGAATTCTCCGTCCTCAGACTGCACACTCAAACACGAAGACGTAAGAACATCCGGCGTTTTGTTCGCTCACCTTTAGATCTACTTAAATGTCGTGTCCATGTGTTAATCGGATCATTTGTCTTTTTTCGCAGAAGGACTTGAGTTTGGAGAACAACATGTTGGTGCTGAATAACGTGACCCGCCTCAACAGCGGAGTGTACGACTGCATCTGTTTGGACATGGTGACTTTCCAGGAGCTCTCGGGGAACACCAGCGTGTTTGTCAACTGTAGGCGCCGGCCACGATCTCTGATCTTGACGAACATTCTATCAGCACTGCAACTGTAGTTGACCTCTTATCTCTTATCTCTTTCTGCCTGCTGTGTGTGTGTGTGTGTGTGTGCGTGTGCGTGCGTGTGTGTGTAGACCTCGATCCTGCTCAGGTCGTTCCTAAAGACGCTGTGGAGGTGCCTCGAGGGAAACAGCTGAAGGCCACTTGCAACGCCCTCTCCTCTCTGCAGACACACACAACCTGGTTTAAGGTCAGAGTGTGATCAGGTTCTGTTTGACGCTGGGATCTTTGTGTCTGTGCGATACAGCACAACTTGGTGTAAAAGAGTTGAAGCAGCCGTGTTGAGTTTGTTTTCTGTGTCCTGGTGTTTGAAGGACGGGAAGGAGGTCTCGAAGGGCCACACTCTGACCCTGAACGATGCCACGTTGGACACAGCGGGGACGTATGTGTGCATGGTGACTGTTCCTGAGATCGAGGGAATGGAAACGAGCGGGACGCTGCGTGTTCATGTCCAGGGTAGGTCAGATCCTCAGGCGCTGCATACTGAAGTACACTTTCTGTGTGTAGTTGCGGCATTTCAAGGTTGTTTTTCACACTCTCATTTCGCTTCAGCCCCACCGAACGTCATCAACCCGAAAAACACCGAGATGGAGGAGAGTTCTGGGAATACAGTCGTCCTGAGCTGTGATGTCCGAGGCTTCCCTGCTCCCAGCGTTACCTGGACCACCGCTGACGGAAAGGTACTGCAGAGTTACAATGTAGTGGCATCGTCAACACCAGGGGTCAGATTGTTGTAACCTCCTGATGGGGGCGCTATCAGCTGCCACTCAACGGTCTGACACGTCTTTCCGTGTGAGAGCTGCGTTCAACTCCTCCAACCACACCTCATTCGTCTCTCTGTCCTCATGTCCCAGGTCCTCAAGACAACGTCCCATAAAAAGACTGAGGATGGCGTCCGCAGTGAGGTGAGTCTCAGGGTGACCTCTGACATCACCGCCTTCTGCAATGCTTCCAACGAGCACGGCACTGACGCCGTGGCCTTCAACATCAAAGCCAGTGAGTTCCTGTCAGTGTTTCCTGTCTCTGCTGTTTGTTTCTCTGTCTGTGGTCTTCCTCGCTCCCCTCCTGCCCTCCTGTTCCTCCCTCTCTCGTCTTCGTCTGTGATTATCTTTATTGAGTCTGCAGTGCTCTAAAGTGTTGCTTGTGACCTGTCGGTCAGGGGTGTGCGTCTGTTAAATGTGCCCCCCTCCTCCCCCCGGTGTGTTAACAGGGAGTGACCTCCCTTCTGTGCCTCTACCTGTTTTCAGTGTTCCCCACCCCAACACCAGCCACCACCACTAGCACTATTTCCTCCACCACAGGTAAGACTGAAGTCACCCGTCGCTGCCTGCCTCGCTGCCTGCCTCTGGACTAATCTAGAACAAGTTTAGAAAGTCACAACGTCCAACAATACCTCAGGAAACGTACTGGATAGATAATCAGTTCCTCCTGGTGCTGAGTACTTCAGTTCTAAGGAGAAGTCATAATCCGCTCAGGTTGAAGTGGTTTTCGGACAGAAGGACTGAGAGCTATAAAGCACCTGAGGGACGTTACCACGGCAACATTAAATCACGGCAGCGTTGAGTGGTGACTGTCATGCATGGACTCTTCGGTTTCTGCTTGTTACTTGTGTGTTTTAATGATCACTCAGGTTTGTTGTTGCCGTGAGGCGTCCTATCGTACGTACGTGTTCATACATCCCTTCTCTCGTGACTCCTGCTCGATTTATAAACATCCGTCTCGTTTTCCTGAAATTGCACTTTCATGCATATTTTCATCTCTCGGTGATAATTCGAATCCTGTCACGGAACTTTAACGCGTCCCGTCTTACAACGCTCTGAGAATGAAGGGTTTACCTGAGGGCGTTGCTATAAAAAAAAAAACTCACACTATGGCATGCAGATATAAAGCATTTACAGTACTCACACACAAACACACACACAAATACACACAGGCAGCAGTGTTACAGTAGAAAGCAGCTGATATTTTAAATGCACTCAGATCGAGTCTCCTGACTCCCATTACGGGTGCTACTTTGTGTTTTCTCTCTCTCTCTCTCTCTCTCTCTCTCTCTCTCTCTCTCTCTCTCTCTCTCTCTCTCTCTCTCTCTCTCTCTCTCTCTCTCTCTCGCTCTCTCTCTCTCGCCCCGACTCCCCGTGCACAGCATGCCAGGAAGTTTCCAGGCCCCTCAGAGGAGAACTGTTCTGGTTTGCTGTTTCTCGCTGTGAGAAATGAGATTAAACAGAGCTGCTTGTCCCTCCCGCTCTGGCAAACGACTGCCGTGCTACTGACCACAGCCGGACGATCAGGCTCCATGTTTAGCTTCACGTCATTGATAAGAAGCTCTCAAATTAAACATGTATTGTAATGGCTTCAGGCGTTTGCTGGCGGTCTGACCCGCCTGTGTTTGGTGTGTCGGGTCTCATGTGAGTTATTTAAAGCATCCAGCAACTCGCTGATAATTGTGCCCGTGCGTTTTTTTTTTCTCAGTCAAAGCAGAAACCGCTAACCCAGCAAAGAAAATCAAGAAAGGTTTGTATGTTGAAAAAAAAAGCTTCCTTCCACTTCTCCTCCCCGGCACCTCCCTCTCTCCCCTCCCAGCATTCATCAGACTCTTCTTCTCTCCTGAAGAACAAAAAAAACATCATCATCTTCACCTCTTGCTGTGCATGTGGTCATGCTGGTGTATCAGCACAACTCTGCATCTGAATGACTTTGCTCCTTCCTTTCTTTAGGTTGCCTGATTTAGGTCCTGAGTTATCTGCACTCTGTTTAGACGCACTGTGAAATGCTCCGTCCCTGCACACTGTGGCATGCACCTTCACATCCTGGCAGGACCCAGAATCCATCGCTCCCGCATCAAACCGCCGTCTCATCCCTAATCATGTTGACGAGTTAGTAACCCTGTGGTTGTTCTTGTGCCTCTTCTCCACCAGAGGGCAGCGGTGTGATCATCGCGGTCATCATAATCTGCATCTTGCTGTTGGCTGTTCTGGGCAGCGTGCTCTACTACCTCTACAAAAAGGGCAAAATCTGTGGCAGATCGGACAAGCAAGACCTGTAAGTAGAACTGGCGACCCCACACATCCAGAAATGTGTTTGTCTTAGCTAACGATGATTTAAGTTACACATAAAAAACTAAAGTGGGACAATGAAATGATGACTCATTATATTTGTCCAGATGAAGCATATTGGAGTGTGTTACTACTGACTTAAAGGAGGTTTTGGTCTTGCAGCACCAAAGAGAAATCTAACAAAGACAACATCGTGGTGGAGATGAAGAGCGACAACCCAGAGGAAGCTGTGCTCCTGGGGGTCAATGGCGAGAAGCAACCTCCGAGCCACCAGGTAGACATCTGCTCTGCAGTTTGATGTATGTGCAGCCAAACACGCTGCTGCGTTTCTTCCTCAACTGGTTTACACTTTCATCCACCTCCCTCCTCCATCCTCTCTCCTCTGCAGTAAATGGTGGCGAGTACCCGGACGTGCAGGAGTGACTGCAGACAGACCAACAGCTGCTCCTGTCCGATGCCTTCAAGTATTGACCGGAGCTGCTTATTCTAGAGTCGCGTCAATGAACAGCTCAGTTGTTATTATCATGATGGATGACAGAACCTAAATTGATTCCATCCCTGCAGCTCGAGCTTTAATGAGAAGTGATTTGGGAGCCTCATCACCCAACTCCGCCTCGTGAATCCTCCACCTTCCACCCAGAAACGATCCTTTGACTGTAGCTCTCAGTACCGCGAGCCCTGTATACTGCTGTTCACCTGTAGAAGCGTAATTAGAGCACAACATGACTGTTTTTATACCCAAATAAGCATCACCTCAGGCGAACCACTGAAGAGCAGCCTGAAACAGCTCTTTGTACATATTATAATCTGTGTATATATTTCTTTATTTAAAAATGATTTGACGAGAGAAAAAAAACAAACAAACAAGCAAAAACAAATGACCAGTTAGTGTTTTAGTCTGTTCTGGTTCTCTTTATTAAGAGCAAACAGAGCTTAGGTAGTTTTAGAATTTTCTTTTTTTTATATATATATTTCTGTCCATATTTTCTGTTTGCTGAGGTCTGTACACTGAAACCTTCGGGGATGTTTCCCCTCCCACAGCCAGTTCCTGCGACAAAGTTTGCCTTAATCATAAAAATAAAAAAAACAATCAGCTAACACACATCATCTTCACGCACCCCAGTGTTTGTATATTAGAGGATATTTTTGCAACATGGGTGAATAATCTGTTGGGGATATGAAACAGGAGGCGTAATATTATTCTTTTGTTTTATTCTCTCTTTCCTTCAGTTTTCATGGTACACGTGTTCGGGTTCAAGCTCCGCTAACAACAATCCGTTATACAGATGCCTTAGAAATTCAATCTTAAGCTTAAATATCAGAGAACTTCCCATTTTGATATGAGCGGTTGTTATATTTAAAGTTCAGCGCACGGACGTCTTCGTGCTCATTCTTCATGCGGTTGTGTGTCGCTGATGTGAAACTGTTTTTCTGTTTAAATGTGACTGTGAGTGAATGAACTGACCTCCGTGTGGACGATCACATGATGTGGTCCATGGTGAGTTTGGTTCGTGGCATGAAGTCGCCCTCTGATGATGTGATTCCAATATTAGAAATATAAAGTGAATATTTTCATGCATCCCAGAGTGATACAGAATCAGACGTGATGCCTTATGATGACACCGGCTCCACACTGTGATGTGACAACATGACTACTGAGGGGGGGAACGACTGTGACTCCACTTATGCAAAGGAAGTATGAAGACAATCAAGCCGCTCTGTGCCGTCGCCTCCCTCCACCTCCTGTCTGTCAGTCCGCCCTGTGTACTCCTGTTGTTAAAAACTACCCCTGTGGAATCCTTGTTTTATTTTTGAAAACTGTAAAACGCCTGTTAATGAGTTGTGAGCTATAAAGCTCAGTTGTCGATGCCACTCAACCCAATTTACTGTACCAACAAATTGATCGATTGTAGTTTTTTGAAAATGAACCCAAATAAACATCGACAATAAAACTAACTTCATCGTTTCTGTAAATAAATGAGTTATGTCAACATGTAACAAAAAAAATTGTGAGGTTCCATCAGGTTAAGATGATGTGCCAACACTGCTCGACTTCAATGCTACAACAATAACTGCATTTGTTTGAAAGAGGAGCGAATCTACAACACAACAACTTTGAGAAGACAAATGAAGGCTTTTGCTTATCATTTTATTAACAGCACTGTGCATACTTCCAAAGTGATATGAGCTTTAAAACCCATCATTAAGTTTATGAATGCCGTTTACTGATGAGAAGCGACACAGCTACATGGAACAGCAGCTCCCTCTTCTGGCAGAAAGCTGACACCCGGACACAGGAACAGTAACAGGGCTGGTGTCAGACATCCCCGAGGCGAAGCACTGATCTGGGTTCTGGTTCATCTTTCAGGGAAGGAAGATAAACGACAGGAAGCTGAGGCCTTTCACAGATCAGCACTTGCGCTCTTAGATGAAGCTGATGCAGCTGACAAGGCAGAGAGGACAGATCAATACAAGCAATACTGCACAATCTTGCCTTCAGGAATCAACAGGTACAGATCAATACCTTGACTGTCTCTTCAAAAAACAAAAGGCCTGATTCTAAACATGGCGAAGATCTCTAAACATATGGCACTGCTTACAGAATTATTCACATAAGTAAACAAAACCTTTGGAACAAAACACATGTACAGGAATGCAGTATGAAATTAAACGGAAATCTTCCTCTTAACTTTGTACAATTTGCTTTTCCTTTAGAGTGACAGTATCAAAGAAATAATACACAACAATGACGGGCGGTCGTCGAAAGATTAACTAAACATTGGTACGGTAACGGAGGTTGGGGGGCAATCTGAACCTCCCCCGTCCATTACTCATCATTCAAGAAGTTTCTCAAGGCAACTAGGAACAGAAAAAAAAACTAGAGGATGGCCAGACAGCGCAGAAAGCTTCCAGTCTACAGGCAGCGTTACCCAGAATACACTAGGGCTAATAAGCTACGGACATGATTCACCACCCCCTCCACTAAAAACAAAACATTCTTCATATATGGGGGGGAACGGTTTGAATCTATGTACCTAAAAGCTCCTTGCATTAATCATCTGTTCATTCATAGTACCTGGAAATGGAGCTGCTGTCTCGTCCTGCAGACATAGAAAATACTATGCAGAATGTGCAAGTTATGATGCAACAAAAAAAAGAAATAGGCTACATGTGTGACTTCATTGAGCGGATACTGCAGGCTACATGTCACCCGGATCAGCCAATGATGTACTCTTCAATCAAGAGTCTGCGGTTCTCGACAGCCGGGGGGGGGGGGCGCCACTTTAAGATACATTATTCCTGAGTTAGTTCTTATAGTTGGCCCAAATACTGATTTTAATGTAGACATGAGGGTGGGCAGGCAAACCTGTGAGCTTACTGTTTTTTAAAGCCTCAGTCCCTTTCTGTAAGGCGAACTACCGAGGAGAAATAGAAATAAACGTCAAAGAGAAGCCTGATTCCATCACTTATGGCTGGTTTCCACACCCGATGCATTTTGTTTGCTTTATTACGGTTGTTGTACACAGTCGACTTGTCGAGAATCGTTGAGAATTAAAAAGAAAAACACTGAGGAGTTGGCAGCTTGAGAGAGCTGCAGACCCAAAAGCTGCTTGTACTTTCAAGTATGCTACATTACAGACTGGAGGAACACGGCTGATACTGTCACTTTAAAGAACAGGGATGACGTTTCAACACAATATTCACAAATGTACATTTAAGGCTTAATTGTTTAGCACTAACAATAGTAGCAGCAGTGAAGCACTTCTGAATTAATTATAACAACAATATTTATGATCATATTACAATAATATATTACCAAAGTAAATCAATTACATTTTTTTTTGTTGTTGTTTCATAACACTGGACTGAGCTGGAAACAGAAACCTGAACCACTCAGCCAGTGAAGTCAGACGAAGACGGAACGAAAACTTTTCAGCCGCCACAGATCATGTAACACAAGCCCGTCTGGTACTGCAGGGTCGTCAACACTACTACATCCTTTAACTATCTCACTGCCGGCCTCTACAGCTACGCTACACCCGGCCATGAGGGAGAGCAGTAGTCCGAGGACACGGACTGTAAATCCACATTCATGTTGTACAGGAACAGGGGATCATTAAAGAGCGGGTCATGAAGATTTGTTGTGGCAGAGACACACACACACACACACACACACACACACACACACACATGCATGCACGCACGCACACACACACTGCCAGACAACAGTCCAGAACGTAACTTTGAAAAATACAACAAAACGAGCGTGTTTACCTTAAGAAAAAAGTACCAGAGCAATGTTGTTAATCAAAGGCCCTAACAGGCTGAATTCATAATGAAAAAGCTCTGCTGCATATCAAGGCTGCTGCCGACCAACAGATCCTGGTGAGGAAGACCTTCTGAATCTTCCTCTCCCTCACATGCCTCAGTTGGAAAGCAGGCCCGAACCCCCTTTGATCTGCTCCCTGTTCACAGATACTGCTTGTACCAACAGCGACCCTAAAAGCTGAATTCGTTTTCACATACTGTATATGCACGTACTGTATATATTACACACATTTAATATACATTTACTCATATATTAAATTTTCATATACACATACATTTTTATGTTTTATTTGTGAGGTGTTGGTTACATTATCAGCAAGAGGCTTCAAAGGATGCCTTACGAGAGTCCTGCGCCATGAGGCGTCCTGTCATTGTCCAACACGCGCTCCCATCCCATGGAGATGAAAAAGAAGACGCCTGCTGTAGCAGTTTAAAGAAGGCCAGACACTGTTGAAAGCGCATGGAGTGCAGGGCGCAGAGTCCCAGAGATGCCGTGAGTAACAGCCAGTTACAAATCCACAGGGGCGTAGGGCGTCAGCCAGCACCGGAGGTAATGCTGCAGGCGATGGGCTTTGGGCTGGGCTGGGCCAACCTTCAAACAACCAGGCCGGGCCAAGCTTGGGCGAGAGAGCAAACACAGGAGGCACGAGAAGTGTGCTATGTGAGAATATGCGCGGTGGAAGGAATGGAGACAAACTCGCGCAGGATGTTCTTTGCCATTTCAACATTGTTTTGTGCAATCATAAGTGCTTTCTGGATGTCTTGGTAGGAGTATCCCTCACTCATGAGGTGCTCGATCTCGCTACTAATTTGAAGGTTAGCTTCTCCTCCTGTTGCCCCACTGATGGGAGGGGCGGGGACGGGCGGGACAGGGCTGGGTCGACGCTCTGAATTGATTCGTCTGGGGAGGGGCTTTGGAGGCCTCTCTGGTGCTTCCATTGGCTCTGAGAAGGCTGAGGAAACAGGGACAAGAGAGAGTGAGTCGGCCTTTTGTGAATCGGTATTTACTGAAAAGCATTTTGCCTGAATTTGAATCCCGACAACTAGAATTAAATACCTGCAGCCGACGGCACACTGATTCTACATATAACTGGTTGACCTCCGCTGTGACGACTGTTATACATCTTATCTGACAGAAACTTTAGGCCTCACATGCAAAGAAGCAATCATCAAATATATGCAGTCCTCCATCACACTTGTCAGGTTCTCACCAAAATCCTCTGAAGCAACATTTGCTCATTTCTTCCTGCTTCTGCTTTACTAACTTCTACTGAATGTCTGACGTCTCTCACTTCAGGTTTTTCTAGTTTTCAGGTACCTGATGTAACTGCCAGATCTGTACAGCGCCTCTTTGCATCTGACTGCTATTGGACTGAATAATGCATGAGGATCAGCTCATGGCAATCTACGTAAGTCAAAAACTGTAGCATGTAATTGAGCTGAACGTGAGCACAGATGACGATGTTCTAAATGTCCAAAATTTTAAGACAATGGAAGGCCTAGTTATTTGACTTTAATTGATTGTTTTTAACAATACGTTCATGTGTATATAGATTGAGTTTTACCAGACATACTAATAAACAGGGAGGTTCAAAGTGCCAAATGTATAATTAACAACTTCAGTACTTATAAACACTAAGTATTACAGCAAGTCTTGATTCCAACTTAAGAAACTTACATGCTGCTGCTCCAGCGTCTGAATCTAAAGAGAGGCGGCTGAATGCAGCTGTGGAGGACGAGCTGGATGAGGAGGATGAAGAGGATGAAGATGAGGAAGACGACCCTCCCAGTTCTGAAAGGGTCCGTCGGGTGGGGGGCACTGGCAGGCGGGGTTTGGGGAATTCCAGGCCATTTTCGTCGTCTTCCCTTTCCTCGGCTGGGTGGTCCCTGGGGCCGTTGGCCAATGCCAGAGGGGGCAACTCTGAATAGTCTGGGTGAGGAGGGACAAACTGTATTAGCAATATACTCAAAACATAATTCTCACTCATACCTCCACTGAGGATCAGAGGGTCATGTGTTGGAGTATAACTAATAATCTACAGATGACGATTGTTCAGAGTGAATGTGATTACAGCAGCAGCACATTTCAACATATTAATCTTTACATGGTGGCAGACAGCAGGCAAGATTTAATATATAAACTCAAATAACTAGTGCTGCTAGTCTTGACTGCCGTGCTCAGCGGATCCAAACAAGATCAAGGTTGGGGAATCAGAATACCGGAATCTCTGGCTTGGTGTGACCTGCCCTGGATGTTGTACATGGCTTCATACATCGGCGGTCCGTCGTCTAGTTCAGCCAGTATCAGCCTACAAAAGGTTAAACAAGAATATAAATACAGTAACAAGCGCAGCCCTGCAACTGATAAAACAACATCACCAAAGACATGTTAATGTTCTGCTGGATGTAGATGAAGAGTTATGAATACCGTGAGTTGAGTATGGAGGCCTGGTTCTGTGTCTGCAGTGTGGATAGAGACTGCGGTTGGTGGGCCCTCGGGACTGGTGGGCTCTCCCCTATAGGAGGCACCATGATGGGGGGCAGGACCGGGCGAGAGGAGGGGATCATGTACTCTGACTCCTCCTCACTGTCACGTGCCTCCTCTCCAGTCCCTGTCCTCAAAGCTGAAGTCGTTCTGGGAACACAGGATAATTATGGTAGTATTATAACTCATGATTTATTTTAAATATAAACACTGGGGGTTTAAATACAGGCAACATCCTAATGTATGAACTGTATGGCTTTGGGATTTTACCTCATTGTTATCAGGAAGTGGGCAGAAAAGTGTGTGTAGTAAATACCTGGTTGCCAGTGAGTAGATGGCGTTGGCGGAGGCTGAGGGCTTGACTTTGGGGCTGTCATAATCCGGTCCAGCTACTGGGGCAAAATTCTGAAAATGAAGCACAAGCTGAAATCAATATAACACGTAAATTAAATAATAAGACAAAGGGGCCAAATACATGAAAATATTGATTTTATGAATACTAAAATAGATCATGACTACACCTTAAATTTATTTTTCAACTATTAAGTGTGACTGTGAGTTAGCCCCGGTAAAGACCAACACATGTCCTACATCACATACAGTATTATATACAGCATGGCGCATTAGAAGGGGATGGTGCCACATTTGTTTTTAATTATCTTACTTAGATGGTTACTAATAACTTCAATGCTGTGTGCCTGAAACTGTAGCAAACCCAATCAGATCAGTTTAGTGTTTGGTGTTTTGTGGTTCCTCTGACCAGCGGGTGATCCAAACTGAGGGAGCTGTTGTTCTTCTGTGAGTCCGAGCGCGTGTCCAGAGCAGAAGGCAACGCCAAGGGGAGGGAGTGTCGGTTGGACAGTTCCCTGACACCTGCTCGCATGTCCCCTCCCACACTGGAGACTTGAGTGGATGAGGAGGATGAGGAGGGTGAAGAAGAGGAGGTTGGGGCCTTGGGAACAGGCCGAGCGTTCCAGTCAGCAAGCGGTCGGTTCGGGGGTGCTGGAGGCAGCTTGTCTCGAGGGGACTCCCCAGGAGTGCAAGGTAAGGGCCGTCTCTGCAGCCGTACTTCAGGGCCCGATACGGCCGCGTGGGGGCGATCTGGAGGAGGAGGAGGGGGGAGGTCCCTCAGTGCTGGAGGGAGGGGGAGAGGCTTGTCTTTGTGATGAGATGCTGCCTGGAGAAGAGAAATAGAAATGCAAATGATGAAGGCTGGACAATTGGGGGAAGAAGCCAGCCGAGCTCAGTCGGACAGCGAGTCACTCTGCCTACCAGCACCTTTAACCTCACTGACAAAACAACTGTAGTTTGTTTATATTCGTATCTGAGGTACTGTTTCTCATCTCTTCCTTATTTCTATCCGACTGCAGCATCCATGTTCTGACTCTCTTACAGAAAGCAAACAAGCACTTTTAACAAAGCGACAAGTTATTCTTTTAACTTTTGGTTTGGTTTGACTATGCAAAGCAGAATGAGTGATGTCAACAGTGTTAGTTTAAAGAATGATCAAATTTTCTTTTCAGCTTTTATAAAACTAACACGTATGAGTGTTCGGTAAGTGCACGCATAATTTAGACAACCAAACCAGGTACTAGGGAACCGCTGAAAACTCCAAGAGTAATATTTTATCTTTATGGGAGTATAAAAATGAACAGATGGCACAAATAAGTGAGTTTATAGAGTCTTGAGATGGTGCAGCACTCCATAAACCCTCTCTTGCCTGTCATCACTTACCTTAGAGGTGACGCCGGGACTGGAGGCACCAGGGTTGTTGGGAGGTCTGTGTGGTAGCAGGTCAAGTCTGGGTGGCACAGGGGGGAGGGAGGACTGGGGAGCCATGGACATGGGTGATGGGGGGCGTTCCACCTGGGTGACACACACAGAATAACAATTCAAATGGGCAGAATTATAACAGCTTTTCATAATATATTCAACTCTTGTCAAACTGACGACCCCGTGGATTTGTCAACACAGGGCAGACGGTGCTGCCTTAAGGCAAATACAATGAACGCTGAATCAGTAAAGACTACAGTTATAACTACATCGAGCTTGAAAAATCATATTTTACAAATGATAATTTCTCTAAATGCTTTCCTTATAATCTAAGTGAGTAGTTCCAAATCAAGTGGACTGAAAAACAATCATTTGTCTTGTCACTGCTACAACTTACAATGGCATTGCCAACAACCAAGTACATTTGCAAAATATATGATATACATATATAAAGAACATTGCAGTGTGGAACATCTGGGCCCTCAAATTCTAAAGTAGAGCGTAGACAGAACTTTATATTCCTCAGGTTTTAGAAGGATAAAAAAAGGAGACTCATTCTGTTTCAAATCAACACATAATATTTATGAATTACAGCAAAGTACTTCACAGTGTACATTTAAATAAATTGCCAAAGATGAGAAAGAGGCAGCACTAAGAGCCAAGGAAATTCCAGGGACCACATCAAAGTTTGTGTGATCTCAGGTATTCACCTTCACTATAAGCAGACTAGTTTCACAGAGGTGCATAAATGATGAAAGATAGGAGGATGCCCCACATACCAAATACCAAGAGGCACAAAAAAAGCTGCTACCTTGGCACTGTGAAAGATGGAGATGAAAGACTTTGGAGATGAGTCGTGAGCTTGAAGCTCAGTAAGTCAGGCTGGGAGTGTTTCATCTGCAGAGAGATCGGTCTCTCAGAAAAACAGAAGAGAAGGGGACAGTGGGCACCCCTGGGGTGCTCCCAGTGCATCAAGCCAACTAAGCCAAGTGTTTCAGCATTTCATCCATGAAAACTACAGGAAGGAACCCCTGGCCCGGTGTCATACACAACCTTTGTCTACGTTAAATAAAGTGCATTCCACAAGCTTACCTTTGTACAGGCAAGTTTACTCATCATGAGGTGGGGGTCTTCAAGTCTGTCATCATCATCGTCATCATAGCTGGGTGATGGAGCACCCTCAGCCCCGAACATGCCCCTGCAGGAGCCCCCGCTGTTATCCTTGGGGTCAAAGGGATCCACGACGATGGGCTCTGTTCCCTTAATCTCACAACGACAGAATGGGCATCCCGTCCCCTGACCCTCTGATTCCTGAGGGGAGAGAGGAAAATAAAATAGTCCACAGAGATGAAAGGAGGTTATGTGATTTTATCGTTTGAGCCCATTAAAATGAACATTAACTTGTAAAGTGCAACTCAAAGCGTGAGCGAATGGAACTGATTCATACGAGTTTCTCACAGAAGGGCAGAGACTAGATAATGATGACGCTGTCTTTAGTGGTTACTGTCATATTGTGTGTGAAAAGAAACATCGATTCATAAATCATATTTGAGAACTAGACCAGAGTTTGCACGTGCAGCTATGCACCCTGATCATTGAATAGCACATTTATGATTTCGCCACCTGGTTGTTCATTTGAAGGCTGCAAGCGGAGGCGTTCTTCATCTGACACCGCCGGTGAAAGGAGAAGTTCAACAGCTTTTTCTCCGTTCAATGCTTATGAGGTATGACACTTTATACAACCAACCAACCCACACATGCCCTTTCCATCCACCCACTCTAGTACCTGCCAGGCAGTGAGACAGGAGGTACACATGAGATGACCACAGGGCTCAATCTTCACATCCTTGTCATTCTCGGCGCAGATCTTGCACAGCTGGAAAGTGGAGCCCATCTCACAGTACAGCTCATATTGCTCCTGAGGGGAAGAAATGAAGCAACTATGAGCTTTCTGTGCCTAAACACAGTAACATCACACGCTACAACAACACCACCTGTGATCATCTTGAAAGACGCTGCAAGGATCTGAAGCCAAGGTTCAAGTAATAACGTGGGGGCGTATTTTGATTTCAATATGCAGCTGAAACCAAACAAGTCGGTTCAGAAATATGTTTTGAAAAGTAAAAATAAGATCTGTAGACTTGACAAAATAAGAGATTGGTTACAATGCACATCCTTTGTCACAATCCTTTTCAAAATTTATGGTGACTTATCTCTGACATTCAACATG
>CAAKHC010004606.1:0-11305 GCA_901007825.1 Macroramphosus scolopax | reverse complement strand
GGGGGGGTCATTTACTAATGATTAAATGAAACTCATCATTTGTGAGTTTATACACACCTGATTAAAAGGCTTCGACCAATAGTGTACATCATTTTACTTGTGTACACCCTTTATGAAGTCCTACCACAATTTATTTCTAAATTAAAAGGATTTTCTGCAACCTCATTAGCTGTGGCTGAGATTTTGTTGAACACAGTGAGGCAGTAAGTTTATCCAGCTCATTAGAACCTTTCTTGATAAACAGAAAAAAACTGCTTCTTGTTCGTATATTTTGCCTTGACTAACTCAATTCCTGCTGGGAGTTTTAGCACACTAGTACTTCTGCTTCCTTTTGGTCATGCACTGCTTGCATTGCTGCATCATGGTTTTTCCCAGAGATCTCTACTGGGCCAAAAAACAAGACATTTGACAATATATAAGATATTATTGACTGAGGATGGAGTGTGAGAAGCAAATAGCTCTGACCTGTGTGACTTTGATGTGGTCTTGAGGCGAAGGCTCACAGAGTCCCGTCAGGTCTGGATTTTGGGGCCGGCCATCAGGAAATAGATAGCTAGAGACGCAAAAGGCACATGAATTAAGAAAGAGGCATACTCATATTCCCCTTGTAAACTATCGTTTGGAATATATAAAAGGTATTTTCATATATAATTTATCATTGCCATTAGTTGTTATAATTATACTGCATGTATACCCAACATGTGGCAGTGATGAAAACATCTTCTCAATCCATTCGTTCAATCTGGCAAAATGTTTTGTAATGTAATGTAATCACAGAGTTGAGGAATTAAGAGCATGTGATTATTTTACAAATCAGTAAGATGTGTAATTCCAATTATATCGTAAATGTTTTGTAGAGGATACACTGTGTAGGCTTTCTCGGTAGATATAAGCCTTTTGTCACAGGTTGGGAAAGACCCACCATGGCTTTCATGAACCAAAAGGAATCAAAACTGGCATGAGATGATGAATTTAACACCAGACAGCTGTAAACCGCTGACGGAGAAACAGTCCTCTTCTTGTTATGAAAACCGTGAAATGCTGAGAAAGCAATATGATATGGATGGATGGTTCAGAACAAAAAGTCGGATTCAAACATTGGTTGCAAGAGAAACCTGTATTGTTCACATAAACATGCAACCCTTGTGGGACAAAGAGCAACGAAGGGTAGAAGCTGCTTATTTCAGGGAGCTTTAATCAAAGATTACCAATTGAAACGGCATCAAAGTAATTAACATAAAGAAAATGCTCCTGGACTTACAATCCTTCCCTGAAGCCGTCTATCAGTGCCTGGAAGAGGGGTTTATTGTGGGGAATGGTCTGTAGTATGTTTCCATCGGCTGTCACGTAACCAATGGCCCACTGGCCGAGCCGTGTGCAACTCAGTCTGAAGATGTAACTGAGGAGAGATGAATGAGAAATGAGACGTGCTGAACTTGTGTAAGAGGTTCACACTATCGGGTTGCAGCAGACGTTGCAGTACTGTACATATGTTCACCAGAACAAGGCTGTTGGGTGCAACAGAGCAAATTTACAGCACAAAAACACAAACATTTACTGACTGACACCTTTGAAAAATATTAATAAAACTGAAACTAGTCAGTCAAGGTTGGAATGCACTTCACATAATAAGGTTTCTACATCGTGATGGAACTTATTTATTCAGGATACGGAACACTAATAGTGTAAAGAAGAATATGACACAGAGGAAAAAAGTCAGACAAAATAAACATTCTTTGCCATGACTAGTTTAAAAGCGCACTATGAGAGAGTAGTACTCCACCAAAGCCAATGGTCCTTTAATAAATAAACCTTTACCAGTATACACACAAAATCAGACACATTAATGGAAATTGTAAATGTTCACATGCTCGAATAAAGTTTCATATAAATTGACCTGTTTGTTAGTACTTTAGCTGCAGCATTAAGGGCAAGCTGGGGAACCCAGATGTCTGATTTAGGTTGGCCAGGAGAAAAGGAGCAAGTGGGGAAAGAAAGTCTTGGTGTGAAGAACTGTGTTTAGCTTATAAGGGGTGGAACTATATCACGGTAAGGTGGTATATGTTGTGTCAAAATACTGCGCTCATATTGACCAACAACTGCTGGGGTGTCAACGTGGCTCTACTCAGGCCCGCCCAAAAAGTGACATCATCTCTCAGTGTACAATTAGGCCATTGATGCTAGGTACCGGCGCCGCCCTGCACTGGATACTTCACATTTATTTTTTTTGGATCGTTTTTACACACACCTGGTACGGGAAATTTGACCAATGCTGAACTTGTACATGCCTGTCAGTGCATTGATGCAAAGAAAAACGAAGATAATTTGATTTGCAAGCACTATCCACCTCATAGCACACACAAGCAAAAAATCTAAGTAAGCTGATCGAAGGCGACAGTGAAGACGGACCTCAGATATCTACGGTATTAAAAGCACTCACAGTAAGAAGAGATATCATTAAAGGAGACCACATGTGTTGCATTGTTTTAGTCTGTGGCTGCGTGTATGTTCATGTCTCTTTATGTCCTACCTGCCAGGCTTGTGAATGAACTTCTGCAGCCGTGCTTTGACCTCATCGTAGGTGAGGAAGGCCATATACCCTGGGTGAGTAACTGCCAAGCTGTTCCAGTTCCGCAACAGGGATGACCAAGGCTACAAACAAACAAACAAACACACACACACACACACACACACAAGAGAAAGGGGAGAGTGAGGAGTGAATTAAACTGAAATAACAGTCTGAGTACAAAGATTGAGAAATATACTGACGATGCTTGATCGTATACTGAAACAGCACACGGCTCATTTGGTACCCACAAAATAAGTAAGTTTGAATGGACGTTAGTTTTCTGCTTTCCATATCAGTCAAAAGGACATTTTCCATATAATTAGAATTAGAATTAAGACTTATTGACCACTGCTAAACCTGTTTTTTCCCCCTAATCCTACCAACAGACTGACCAACACGGAGAGAAACAGTGACTCTTCATGGTTGTAAAAACAACATATCACCACCAGTCTGCTGCATGTGAAGAACAGAGCTGAAAATGGCCACATGCTCCCTACCTCTACAGAGCATGAGGACAATTAGAGGAGGCCTTTTTCTACAGAGGAAGTGTAGTAGGAAATATCTATAATCTGTTTAGGCTTCATTAAGCCAATCGCAGCACTGCCCGCAAGTAGAAAGGGATAATGTCACTGAGGCGACACAATATACCAGACAAGACAAAACAAAGGGGTTTCAGTTTATTTTCAAGAAATGATCAAAGGTCAGATGTTAGATAATCTCTGAAGATTATGCCGGATAAATGTGGCCTCTAACCTCCCCTGTCTTCATCCTGTATGTTCTCTCTTTCTCTTCATACAATGCAAATGAAGAGACGGAGCAACTAAGTTTCTATGTAGCACCTGCATTACGAAAAATAATTCTGCTGTCTCGGCTATAATTTCACAACATATGGACGTGAAGGAAACAAGTAAAACAGCTGCAGTGTTTAGAGTGATTCACGTCAATAGGAATATTCAACACAGTTTCAACCTGGCTGTTTAACACTTGTCTCACAGAGAAAGTAAAAGCAGAGCAGATGCAGAAATGACCCTCTCTCAAAAAACCCCTTCAGAGAGAATTCAAATTCAAGAGAATGAAGAACAGACACCCAATTAGGGAGACAAAATCATAGCCAAACATTTATGTCTTCTGAGAGGAAAGAGCTTTAAATTCAGTCTCATCTGACAGCATGAAAAAACTCTGACTTGATATGGTTAGCCAAAGAGATGTGGCTGATTAGTTTAAGTTCATTACGTTGTGCTCAAATGAAATCTATTTCCTACATCGAGGCTAACAGACAACTATGGACCGCTCTCTATCTGGCGTCTCCATCGTTCTCTTCCGTTGCACATTTCTACTCACTAACAGCATCATGACAGGAGGAGGGAAGTGCAGGGAACATATTCACTACCTGAAATAGCCTGGTGAAGATGTCAAACTCAAACACAGAGATGTAGTCGTTGCAGGTGAGGTCTATTGTGGATTTGAGGGCCATGGCCTCCAGTCCGGAGCTGATAGGATGGAATTCATGGAGAGACTGACGGAACACCTTCCAAGGCACGATGGTCCTTTAAAGCACAGAACACAACAGACAGGTGACATCACAGCATCATAAATAGTGACCACCTACACGCTGCGTAATAGCAGTACCTACAGTGGAGTTGTAGTACCAGTCTTGAGTAGCTATAAATGTTGAGTTGCATAGTTAATTATAACATGAATACTTGCTTCACCAGCCTCTACGTGTAACACACCACTAGAACTTCCAAGTACAGACATGAACGCAGATTCCAGTAAAGAAAAATAAGTACTCTCAAATAGGACTTTGAGGGTAATAGGTCATGAGCGTTACCATATATGAAAAAACAGTACATTTCAAAGCACTGGGGCCGAGGTGTAAAATATAGTCCTGTGCTTTTCTAAATGTCACATACCACTGCTCACTTCCCATTGAGGACATGCTGCTGAGTACAGTCTTTGACAAATGGGGAAATGAATGCACTATCATAAAGTATTGGGAAAATAGTGCTTGTAAGTTCTTGTATTTCCACATGGCTGGTGTTTTGTATGACGACACTCGCTTACAATTTGACCGACCAGTGGACATTTGTGGATTAGGTAATTCAAACGTGTAATGACTAAGCTTCCCTCATTTAAATGTCAAGGATCCCAACAGGAAGTCTGAGTCAACATGCGTCGTAGCTCAATGAACTAACAAACAAAAGACATCGTCTGTGGGAGAAGAAATATCAAGACTGACACCATTGTTCTCTTGTTCGTTATAGTTTCATATTCTTTCAGCAGTAACTTCTAACTAATTGAGTAAATTGAAGTGTATTCATTTTCCTTTGAAGTGGCCCCGTCAGGGTTTTAGGATGCCAGTTGAGAACCATTTTAGTAATATAATCAATGCACAGAAAACAGTAATACATTTATAATTGGACTCACTTATCCCCGAAGGCGCGCCTCCAGAACTCTGCAGCATCCGCCTTGGTGATGCGGAAGTTGTCACCCTGAAACAGACCGTTGGGGAAAATGGCCTTCAGCTCAGCCAGCATGTGACTGAAGATCAACGACAGCTTGGTGAGGTTCCGCCTGCGGAAACCAAGAATAGAGCGGACTGCGTCAGATTTCACCTCTTTGATTGTTCTACATTTAAACATAATATATATAAAAAGAATATCAGTTAAGAATCACAGTCAAACCTCATCATGGTTTGCCCTCTATGGATATAAATTAAAATATACATTTAATAGATTCAAATGTATATCAAATATGCCAATTCCTCAGTCAACTATAAACAGTAACAAGTTTAAAATATCGTTTTTGCCCAAACCATCTGTGGCACAAAAGGATGGAGAGGTGAGGTAAATGTTGCGGAATTAACTTTCAAAAAAGTATTAAATACAAACTGCATTTTCGTTGATTTATCTATTTTAATTTGTTACTTGCACGTTGACTTTTAAAACATATCCAAGTAGAACCAAGCAACACTGAGATCACTTGAATCAGAAAACATTTCATTTGTCATAAACACACAAACATTTTCCTAATGTGTCATCGGTGGATGATGAAAATAAGTGATAACTAAATGTGCACAAGTCGAACCGATCAGTAAATGGAAATAGTGGCCCTGGATAAAAGGGGAACGCTGCAGTCTCTCTATTTCTGCACACCCTGTGACCACATCCCTCTTCACTCATTTGTTTATTAACATACTCCGAGAAGTCTTGAGACTCACTATCACACCGTCAGGGTACATGACACTGTGACATTGCATGTTACAGCTTTGACAAGACCTTCAGGCGTGTGGTGGACTGATTAATAGCATTTACACTTATTTTTCACCAGACAAGGTCAGCGACTCTTCAATTCTGACACGTGAATAGCAAACGTGAAACTAAGTTCCCAAAAGCAAAAAAACAAGCACAGACAAATGGACAGCACTGGACAGTAGGTGGTAGTTGAGGAGGTAACAACTAGAGGTCATAAAAAGGAAGATGGGAAGACTATGACAAAGGAAGGAGGGGAAGGGACACCAAAAGGAGACCAGGAGATGAGAGGGAACTGCACAATGTCACCATACCACTGCGCCCCATGACAACATTAGAAGTGTTATGCTGAGAAAGCCAGGATTTATGAGGCTTCACAGAGGGGGATTGTGCTCGGATGCCGGACAGGGTGAATTGGCATGCACGAGAGAAAGCGTGGCTACACTGCAGCTGCCTCACACTACACTACGTAGCCTATGAGTGGAGAGAGGTTGGGTAGAGAGAGTGAATGAGGAAGGGGGACAGTGACTGAAGATGAATGAATAAGATTAGTGTACGTTGAGACCCTGCCAAGAGAGACCAGCGCTTGTTAAGATGATAGTTTACCTCAGAGGGAGCAGGCAATAATCTGAAAGGAAATGCAATGCTTGCAAACAGCGATGAAGCGTTACATTTATACCCTCTCAGCAGTAAATGATCCCCAAACAGTGAGCACTGCAGCTGAATGTCTAATCTTTTGAACTGCTCTGCCCACTTATCTATAGCAAAGACTTGAAGCCAGATGCAGTGAGTGTATGTCTTTGAAGAGAGGGCTACCCTCATCATTAACGAAATGTGGAAAATGAGGCCTTTTACAATTCAAAGCATCTCCCTGAGGAGCTTTTGCAATTGTCGCCGTGAATGTCTTCCCTCTCCAGTGTCATCTCAGGCAAATCAGGCTATTTGTGACAAAGCAGTTCTGTGTTTTCTTCAGCAGCTATTATATCAACGGGAGGTCCTCTGTTTCTGTCTGTCTGGCCCCCTGAAAGTCTCATCCACTCGCCTCTCCGCCACTCGAGTTGTAACAGTCTCCCTCCTGCTCTGCTTTCCTCTACAACATAATCGCATGAGCAGCCTTCTCTCGCTCACTTTTATGTGTAGAATTAATCTCTCCTCCTTCAAAAGCTTTCATTTCCATATCTCGGTTGCTTTGCCATCTGATGAATCCACTTGTCCGCTTCCATATTATAAATTCCTCTCTTCAAGTCCATCATTTAATTTAATTTCCAATTCAGCAGCAGATGCTAATGATATGTTTGAAGATTCTCACTTGGGGCCACGATTTCAATTGGCAAAAGATGTTCTAAAATTTGTGATCTCATAAGGCTAAAGGGCAGATTTTTCAACTATGTCTTGTAGTTGATATGTATGCACAGTACAGTGATATGTACTGTGATAGGCACTTCTTTAATAAGAACATTGCCTGATATGACAAATGTGCTAGGCAGATGTCATTCTGAACTGAGATGGGCGGCATAGTGTTGCACATTACAGACCACTGGGCTGCCTCGTAGTATCATGTATGCATGTGATACACTGAACTTAATCAGGGAGCATGAAATCACCCTCGGGACGGAGAAAAAGCAGCATTCGGCTACGGATATAAAATAACCGTCACTGTAACAGCAGGATAAAACAGATTTATTAACAAACCTCCCCATGATTAAATTTGGTAATAAAGAATATCAAAAATGATTGATTCAAGGAAATGAAACATTTTATCATGATGAGCTATATCACCCAGACTTATGTGATATGTTGATACCTGTAAACATTCATGGTTCCCAGAGGATTAACTGTGACCAAGTCATCAAGCATCACTATCAGGTCAAAATTATAATTTGTCCAACACTAGTTTATGATGAAATATCTGCAAAACTATTTCCAACAGCCTCGGATGTACTTGGTGTTTAATATTAATTAGCAGATCACTTGCAAGCTGAACTAAGTAGGTGAACATGGTAAATTATCCCTGTGAAGCAGCAGCATGTTATCATTGTCATTACCAGCCAGTTAGAATGAAGATGTGAACATTTAGCTCAAAGCAACATGGTTCCAGTTTGACCACAAAGAACCAAGAGTGTCGCTAAACACACGTTACTAGTTTGTTTATCTGAAAATTACAAAACACAATGGATAACTTTGTGATTGGGCCATAAATGAGCTTTGAACATCACACAAGCTTTATTTGACTTGTAAAAACAATTATTATTAATTAATAAAAATTATTAGACTGCAGTGTTCAGGGCAGGAAAAATGAAGAGACATCTCTTAACAAGTCATCCACGTCACTTTGACATATTACAAGTCGACAAAGTAAAAAGAAAGACGGACTGAATATTACTTTAAAAATCAAATCAAAACTAATCTAATATGTGGCAGAACATGCTGATATCTGCTGATAATGTCCCTCTCCATCCTACCAGGCTTGTAGCTGGTATTTGTACGTTGTCACCAGCGCCCCAATAGCTTCCCCCTACAAATGTGGCTGCCATCATATGAGCAATGCAAAATCACAATTCAGCTGAACAGGAAATGGTGTGTGACCTACACTGGATAGCCATGCCTGTAGTGTTTTGCTTTTCCAGTTTTCAAGTGTCACTTTTAAACACAACAAAAAGCAAAACGTTTTCTGAACACTGGGTTTTTTGTCCACCATCCCCCTCATGCTATAGATTGACCTCTGACCCTGCAGCTGGCTGCTCCCTTCCTGTTTCCTGCTGGATGTGATAAAGTAGCACAGCTAGTCAGCCAGCACTGCACTGCGCTGCGCTGCGCTAATACACCGCAGCACAGCCAGCAAGGGTCAACCTTACAGAATGAAGAGTCTGTCTGGACTGTCAGAGTCACAAGTAGCTGTAATATCATCATGCAGCTGTATTATCTTTGTTGCTCAAAGCTAAAAGTGAATCAAGGGCAGATCAAACACATTACGTTTGAGCTTTGAAAAAAATTTAAGTTAATTTAAGATTAAGTACGGAAGTGTAGAACCAAGTACTTAGAGATTAGGAAAACAAAAACCTCCATTCATTTACACACCAGGATCCTCTGGATACCATTTTTATGGGTGTGTAGAATTTATGGAATAGAAGTTAACGAACGGACATCTGCATCCCCCCTTTGTCACATTTACATCCTGCCACACCCTGAGTCAACTAATGTGTGACTTCAAAAACATATGGACATTATAAATCACTTGTTCAGGTGACATCACTGTACATCTTCTGTACGCTACACTGGTGTGCCCCGTCATGGTTTTGTAGTGCACTGAATGGTGACTAAAGGACTACAAAAAATACATATATATATAAAAAAAAGTATAGAGTTACAGAAGTCATGGATTGTGTAAAAAAAAAAGTAAATACTACAAAAAAGCATACTGTAACAAGCTCTTGGAAAACGCCCTTCATGGAACCCACGATCATGTCTTTTTTAATGTCATGTTTGTGATGTGTTTTGTGCACTTATTACTATGCTTCAATATTAGATTGCATTTAGGAACTTTCTTGAGAATCCACTAATAGGGATATCTTTGAGATTTGCTGCTCCGTACATCGGTTTGGATCCTGACATATGTTAATGTAAATGGGATCCTCTTCTATGGGCTAGCATATTTTGGTAAGGATACCTTGTGTTGCATGTGGCGTATCCAAAAATAAATACAGACAAATTAAAACAAAGTCAGCTTGTACTGAGAAATACAGTGAATGTAAGGACCAGTGTATAGGACCTAGCGGAGAAGTTTCAGGTTGCCCTCGCCTCAGCCCTCTTTATAGGAGATCCTCGGCTGCCTGTAGGATAATTCACATATGATGCATTTGGCAAAATGTTGCTGCATAAATGCAATGTGCCTAGGGATGAATCATATGTTTATGATAAAAGCGACAGGCCTACGACCACTTTCCTGTCCGCTCTCAGATAAATACGTGTCCGCCTAAACTATTTATAAGCTGTTTATGGTAGCGATAGGGTCTGTTGATGAAAGTAATGGGGTCTAATGATGGTCGTTATGTTGTCTGTCTATGGTAGCGGTGGCACATATCCAACTTTAATTGAGTCGTAACACTACACTCACTGAAGTTTCTTAGACCCATCATTCTTTGTCCAGTCATCTTACAGTACCCATAATAAAAAAAGAAGGCAGATGTAGTTTGAATCTCCTTTCTTTTCTTTTTTTTTAATCAGTGTCATCTGGACACACCCCTCTTCCATCGCCCCTTTGTTCTTTCTCTGCATCCTCAGTGTCCTCATAATGTCTGTGAGGATGTCCGTTATTGTGGTGACCATGCCTGCCAGCTTCAGTGAGATCAGCACATCCCAGCTGTATAACAACCCTGGACTTGCTGTGCGATGGCGTTCAACAACCAACACATCTGGACGAACAGAGTAATACTCTACTAATATGCTTAGAGGGTGCAGCTTAAATAAGTTACTGCTAGTAAACAGTTAAAAAGAAGAAAAGAGGACAACCACAAAATCTTTATTGTTTCCAATTTGGGCTACTGTAAATGCAACATGGCGGGTTCATTGGTAGAGGATCTGCTCCCTATGTAGATGTAAGAGCTCATTCTAAGTGAACAAAAGCTTTTTCAAAAGTTTTTATGTTTCACATGATTATACACTAATGAAAACAAACATTGTTATGAATATGTTTCATTTTTAAAAAATAACCCCTCCTAAATTCTAAAGACAGGACATGTAACTGTGTGAAATACTGGGTCTCAATTTTGTTCTCGTCATCACTTTACAAATTTAACTCTCCGGAACTGGCATCACTCCAGGCCTCCATCAGGAAACAGCCATGACAGCACAAAGCGCAAACACAGTCCTACACATGCACATATTAAACTGCACTTGCGCCTGGAGCCAAACACACTTTACACCTTTGGTAACACCTACTGCAACTAAAACGAAAAAAAAAAGAAAAAAAGAAATCACCTCAATTTCAGAACAACTTACCAAGTCTACATATTAATTATTTTCATTTAATATCCCTTTCAAATTCCTTTAATGGCTACAGTAAATCAGACAGGCTTAATGGTGCGTTTATGAGCAACTGGGTAGTGGAAAAGTTTTAACCACCGAGATGGAAGATTACACTCAAACCAGGACTAACTCAATGGGAAATTGGGAGGTTTTGCTCCATGACGACAGAACTTAATTTGTTGTTATTGTTATGGTTTGGTAAAATATGATATAAGAATTATATCTGAATTCTAATGGAAAGATCAATACATCAATGCAGACAACATCATTTTATGCTGCGTCTTTGCTTGTAAAATTTTATTAACCCAATTTTATTAAATTTATCATTAATTTATTAATTTTATTTTATTGGAACTAACGTAGACTTGGCACCGTTGTAGATGTTATGGATGTTAAACTGTATTTGGGCATACAAGAAGTATCACCATTACATATCTTGTCGTCGTAGCCTCCAAAAGAT